>VURO01020604.1:0-26142 GCA_015108175.1 Pelvicachromis taeniatus
AACCCCAATGCATCCATCGGAGTATGAATGTGTATGAATGTTAGGTAGAGCACTAAAGTACACAAAAAGTGCTTGTATGAATGTGTGTGATTGTATAGAGCGCTTTGAGTACTCCGGGAGAGTAGAAAAGCGCTATATAAGAATCAGTCCATTTACCATTTACCATATCTATCTGATATAAAGAGGTCCTGTGGCTGACATGATGCAGCTACATCCTTCCATCAATGAGGGCAAATGTTGAACAAAATCAGCTGTAGACACCAGGCCGCATCTGGGTCAAACAGGTGGTGCTTACTGAGGATGCTGCTGTACAGAGAAAAAAAGCAAATCTGCCTGGATGTATTCAGAATTGAAGTGCTTGTTTCTTTTGACGCATTTACATTTTGGGACCCAAAGAAAACTGCACATTTGGGCCAAACATTCAGTGCTAATCGGGAAAATTGGAGAAAGACAGCCGTGATTACTGTACCTGAAAAACTCCAATAAAAACCAAATGATTGTACTTATCATTGATCAAAAGAAAAGCTGCAGTTCTTCCAATAACCAGGCAATATGAAGGTTTTGGTTAGATTTGGGGGGATCTTTGTAGAACTGCTAAACTTGTTTTACTTAGTTGTAACAAGCTGAGCTGAATCAACACAACTGTCGAATTTAAAGGATAAAATCTATCATTTTGGCAGCACTGTCGCAGGAAAAAGGTTGCTGGTTTAAAGCCCAGCTGGGTTCATTCTGTGACTTTGCTTGTTCTCCCTGTACCTGAGTGGGTCATCTCCAGGTCCACAGTCCAAAGACCTGTATGTTGGGTTAAATGGTGATAATAAATTGACTGCAGGCGTGGATGTGCTATCCTGTATCTTAATGCAGGATATAGCATCACAGTAACTGATGCTGCAGACCCAACGTGCTCCAGAGCAGGCTATGTTCCAGATCAGAGATCAACAGGCAGGAACTCAATGACTAATCAGATTCCTGCAAAATAAGGTCACCATCCCCGAAGATCCCTGAGAGCTCAGTGTGCAGACAGTCAGAGGGTCTGAAGTTTTTTTGTTTTTTTTTACCAGCGTTTGAAGTCTTTATCAGAACAGCTTCAGTTAGCAATTTAGATTCAGAGAGAAACTTTATTCCTGATGTTTCCTGTTGGAAACACAAACAATGCTTACTGTTCCACAAGAATCAACATCTGATCCTAAATCAGAGCACCTGCTTGTATTTGGACTTTATTTGCACACAGTCTGTTTGTCTTTATCTTTACTCTCATACTGTGGCAACTTCCAGCTTTCTTCCTGCTTGCATAATAAACTTTATTAATACAGCAGTTCTTTTTTCCAGTGTTACTCACACAGATTCATTCAGGGCTTTCACTGTTTTCAGATTTACACACACATAGATGAATACATACTGGTTAGTTTTATCACCTTGATAACCCCCTGCATGTGATTGCAGATGTTAGTTTAAGTGAACCCAGATAAGGAAAAGAAATATTGAATCCTGGATATGTTGAACCTGCTTCATGGTGCAGTTCAGCTGCATTTAATCAGGAACAACTAATATAAAGAAGAAAGTAGAAGAAAAGGATCCTGAGAATATAGTTTTAAGTTGAACTTACTTAATAAGCCAAAGCTTATGAAATTCATTAAAAAATTCTTCACCTCAGAAAAGCAGAAATTTACAAAACAAGTTTCCTCTTTGTGTTGTGTCTTTTGTGCGTTCTTAGATTGTGCATGAAAGTTTAAATCAGGAGGGAGAAATGGCACTTTGTCATATTTTTGACTCCACAGATTATAAACCAGTGTGTGAGGGTTTTCTGGGGATGTGAAAGATGCTGAGAGTGCTTTTGAAGGGTGGTCGACAGCTCAGGATCTGCCTCCACCCCCACCTTACACCATCTTTCTCGAAGTTAATCCCCCGGCGGCGGCGGCGGCACCAGATGGTGCTGCGAGCGTCCACGGCTGTGCCCTCAGCAGCTCCTGTAGTTATGATTGCACGTCTGAGGCATTAAGTTGGATCAGTGTAATCCACTGCAGCATATGCAACAGCCAAATCCAGCAGGCAGGAGAACCTTCCTCCTACACTTTCCCTCAACAAATGCTTTCCAAGAGGGTCACGAGGTGTTACCATGAACAACAACACCCCCCACCCCCACCTAGCTGCCAAATAAACACATCAGTCCTTAACTCGAAGCATGTGAAGCCTTCACTACGATTACACTCTGAAAGGAAACTGCAGGTTTAAATAAAAGGCTAAACTGAGATTTGAAAGGAGAGTTTAATCTCATCCTGCTAACCTCACACTCACAGAGCTGAGATGCTACAACACAGCACGAATCCCACCAAAGCAGACGACCTTTCAACCACACAGCCTCTGAGACCCCTGTCCTTTGCAGACATGTGTTACGTAACAATAACAATATCCTGTCATTCAGAGTGAATGCTCCTCACAGCTTCATCCTTAGAAAACCAGTGACAGAGAACAAGGCTCAGCATGCAATACTCAGAAGTCCAGGTAGCAGGACATTCACCTCAGCTGCAGCAATGCTGCATCCATGTTCACTTCAGTTCTTCCCAGTTTCTTTAAAAGACCAGTAATCCTCAGGATCTCAGCTCTGAACTTGCAGGAAGAGGACTCAGTGAAAAGTTAGAGGGTCGAAACAAAGTTTACTGTGCTCACAGATTTGAGATATCCACCCATCTCCAGACTACAGTGGACGCTTTTATGAATGCAGATGAGTTTTCCATACAGAAGCCAACCATAGCTGCTGAATCAGGGCCGACTGAAGGGACAAAACAATCAAAAGGTCTTTTTCCTTGTCTACAGACCTGTTGACAGTTCATATAGAGTCTTTTAAGACACATTCAGATTAATGAAGCTTGTGCTCATCTGAAAGGAAACAAGCTCTCCTTCTGGACCTCTAGAGAGTTCACACACACTCCATCACCAAGCTTGGAAAAGCTGCATTTCAGCTGGACTCTGGTCAGATAACTGCTTAGTTTTAATAAATCACAAAAAATCTTGAAAGGTTCTTACATTTTTCCTTTCAGCAGAACAAACAAGCATTATGGCTGTAAACTTTTAATTTTATATTAGGTTAGAATAGAAAATAATTATACTTATTAACCTCTGCTGAATTCTCAGATTGTATTGTGGTCATTTCCAACTCCATATTTTTATTCCTGCATTCCAACAGAGCAGCTTTGCATGATTCACAATTTAAAATAATCCTTTATATGACTGCCAAAAAAGTGATTCTGTTCATCTGGACGTAGCTTTATCAGTGGGAGAAACATTTCATCATCCAAGTGACACAGATGACTGCACCTTTCAACAACCTTATAAACAGCACATTTGCATAATGACTGAAACTGGCAGTCAGTTTCATGACCATTAATATGCAAATTGTCATAACAATTGATCAACAACCACTGATCAAAGACCACCACCTGTCTAAGCAATGCAGAACCCCCCAGAGCATCCAACATCAGCATAAAGGAGAGGAAGGCACTCACATCACTTAGTAACGACAACATAATCATCCTTATAACTACTCTGTGGCTCCTCCCTTAAAGGGGAGCCAGGAAGCAGTTACAACAAGACAATGCTACTGAATGGACCTCATACCACAGGCTACACCCAGGGGAATCTACACCAAGTCTGTATGGTTTACTGAAGATACAAAGGGTGTACCTTTAAGACCAATTGTCTGTATGATCAACTCTGTCACCTATAACATCTCTAAGTTTCTGGCTTTGATCCTCAACCTGTTGGTAGGCAGCTCTGAACACCACATCCAGAACACCTTGGATTTTGTTGACAAGGTGAGAGATGTCATTATGGAGGCAGATAAAAATGGTCTCGTATGACTTTACATCTCTCTTCACTTCTGTTCCAGTCACTGAAGAAGTTTATAGGAAATTACAGGATGAGCCCAACCTCAGTAACAATACCACTACCAAGTCATTGGTTCAGGTATCTGGATGACACCTAGGTGAAAATCAAATCTCAGGTTGTCTTACAATTCATTGATCACATTAACTCGGTGGACCAACACATCTAATTCACCAGGGAGGATATGAAAAGTAGTAGGTTAGCCTTCTTAGAATGTAAATTTCCATCAGAAATGGGGTAAATTTAAAAGTTAACGTGTACCGTAAACCTATGCATAAGACTGAATATTTAAGGTTTGACTCTCATCAGTTTGGAGCACAAACTGGGTGTCATCAGGACACTACAACACAGAGCGAACACCATCCCCACAAACACAGCTGCCAGGGAAGCAGAACAACATCATATCAAGAAGGCCCTGGGAAGCTGGGAAGGCACCTAAAGAAAGCTCCAAGCATTATTGATATTTCCTCTTTATGACGTCACAAAATAGTCTGCAGCTGAGCGTTTGGCTCATGTGTTTTCAAACCTTTTGACTGAAACTGTGCCGACAAAATGGAAGGTAGAGTTTTTAAACAATTTAATCCCATATCTAATAGTGATTAAAGGAGTGATTTATGCACACTAACACAAAGACAGAAGGCCGAGCTGAAGATGTTCAGAGTGAGGAGTGAGCAGGATGGACAGGATTAGAAATGAGTCCATCAAAGGGACAGCTTAATGGCGCAACTGTTGCCTTTAGATTTCGCCATAAACCATCTTATCCTTTTCATCATGTTTGTAATAATCCCATAAAAACTGTTCCAGAAAAGGGTTAAATGATTAATTAAACCCCAAACATTTCTAAATCAGCAGCTATTTTATTCACCATAAAATAAAATAAAATTTAAAATGTTGTGAAAATTTTGAGAACGTGGTGATAAAAGGCTTTTCATCTGGGCTTTGTTATTGCTCTGGTCGATCTCACTATTCTCCACTAGGAGGAGCTGCAGGATTTGCTTCTCTCCTGTTGGGAGGAGAGGGGGTTGTGTTTTTCTTTGGTTGGCTTTTGGTGTCAGAGCATTCAGCCTGTCCTGTTTTGTCGATCCTTTGCTTTGAAATCCAGTGAAATGATCATGGATTGGTTGGAGTTGGTTAAGGCTTTGCTGTCAGGGTGTTTCTGAGGGTCTTTGTCTGGAAAGGTTTGAAATGAAATGAAAAGAAGGAAATGATTTGATGCCTTTTCTCTCCCCATCTCACACAGGCTCAACTCTACACATGAAACTTTACATTAAGATGAGAACGATGACATTTGGGTGCTCGCTCTTAACGCTCCAGCAGCTTCAGTGCCCTCTGGACTATTTAAAGCTGGGATGTGTTGTTTCATGTGTGTGTGTGTGTGTGTGTGTGTGTGTATTCATGAGTCCTGCATGTCTGGCGTTACTCAGTGGGAGTAATGCACAGGGAGAAGAGGTTTGATTTGACGATTCACTGCTGGAGTTGTGAAACATCCCGCTAACCTGGAGGGCTTCTTCTTCCACCACTAATTTGAAGTTATCCATGGTTACCATAGTTACCGCGTCTCACAGTGAAAAAGCTGAATTTGCGCTGAGCTCACTGACCTCAACCCCCAGCTCGTTCACGGCAAGTCAGAGTTCACAAAAGCTAAGAGACTAAAAACGTCTGTTAAAAAGAAAAAGATCTGACAGACATGTACGGAGGCCCAGCAGTGACAAATTTCTCTGTAGGTTATTAAACATAAAAATACATATATATTGTTATTTAATACATAGATGTACAAAGTATAGATTGTATATTAACAGGACTGTAAAATCCATTTGCATATAAATATATTTCAATGAAAGTACAGTAAAAATACACACTGCAGGTAGTCAAACAGCTAAAGCTAGCAATATGCTGCTTCTATTTTTGTTTTTCCCTTATTATCTTCACAGATAACCCTTTTATTTTATTTATTAATTATTTATTTATTTAATTATTTCAGTAAACAGATTAATTATCTGTAAGTCTTCCACTGCTATAATAAAGTAAAGTCAAATAAATTTACAGATTTTTCTAAAGATTGATTTAAAAAAGTCCTATTCAAAATCAAGATACATTTATGTTCTTTAAATGAAGGTCCCATTTAGCGTTAAAACATGGGAAAAGCAAAAGCTACTACCATTACTAAAATAGTAAAACTAATTATTAACTACATTTATTTAAAAAAAAAAAATGTTTAAAAAACATACTTGGAAAATATGTGAATAAACAATTTGGAGTTTAATTATTTATTCGGTCTTTATGTTTGCTTCGACAGTCAGAGCTTTTAATATTCATGATTTTTAAAATATGTAGAGACCCTGAATTAAGGAGTGACTGTCTGATGTGTTTTCTACCGCAGACCTCAGCTGACCACTACCTGTGAAGTTAGCTGGCAGATCACTGACGTAATGACAGACACCGCAAATACCAACAGGTAGCGGCATCACCGCAGACCTCAGGAAGTGTTTCTGCAACCAAAAAGGATCTGCACAGATTTCAGCCTCAGCACAGAGAGAGAAATCACACACACACACACACACACACACACACACACACACACACACACACACACACACACACACACACACACACACGCGCACGCACCTCACAGCTTGATGCATAAATTGACTGTATCCAAATGTGTTTTCACACCCAGAGATGGTCTGGCTGCTTGTTTCTTTGGAATCATGGGAAATCTGATGGTGACGGGCAGTCGAGAAGAAGCCTGCAGCTGTCACAGTATCCTTACAAAAATACTAAAAAATCCTTTCAAAGATGAAATCAGCAATCAGGAGAGCAGATAAAATAGCATCAACCCAACTGGCTTCAAATCAGTGATAAGTAGCTCCTGATATAATAATGCATCTACCTCTGCATTACTATAATGATCATGCATGAATCTGTGTGATCTGATATCTGTAAATTTATAGAGATATTTCGCTGATAGGACCTGAAAGTCACAACGAAGGATTTTATGTGCCCTGTGCTCAGATGTGGCTGAGTTATGCCCCCTGAGAAGGATTTTTGACTCAGATTTCACAGGGAGATGATTTTAATCCCATCCGAATGCAGCTATAGATGTATTTCTGATAGAGCTCCATCTCTGGGAAAAAAAAATCAGGGTAAACTGTTAATCCTATCTTCTTAATACTCCTATGCATTTATATCTCTCAGTTGTTTTAGCCTGCAGTCTCCAGCAGATAGTGGGTCAAACTGCAAAGCACCAGAAGACTTCCCTGCAGTCATAGAGATGTGTTCATGGGGTTTCTGTTGCATAAATTCTCTTGCATGCTTGTGTAAGACTGTGAGTAGAGTCGCTCAGAGCCCCGTCAACAAGTTCAAAAAGTGTACACTAGCAAGCTAAAGAGCACCACTGCAAAACCTATCAGTGGTTTTAGTCACAAAAACAAATCAAAATAACTCCAAAAACATAAAAAAAACATTACTTCAAACATGCTTAGCTGCACATATAGCAACAAACGCAAAATTAAGACTTGCACTCTTCTTTTAGGTGACGCCCTCATCATAGCATGCTAAAATATTCACAATCATGAGTCAAAATTAAACTAATACATAAACAGGATGTCTGCAGGTATAAGAAATGTTTTAAAGGCTACTTTAAAAAATATTTATAACCAACTTGCAGCTAAGATAATTACCCATGAAAAGTAAATAAATACTATGAATCATACATTTTAAGCCATTTGTCATTAAATTTGCATTTTTCAGTTTCAGCATACACAAACAAGTACGCCTGCTAGCAAGACCTTCTCCCACTAAAATGAAGCCTAAACACTGGAGCCTTATCAAGTGACAACATTCTCATGATGTGCAGCCAACGCTGCAGCTCCACCAGCTGCAGTTCCTCTAATGTCCAGCAGAGACAGCAGTGAGTCAGTCCCCTTAGACCCCCATGTTAACACTTTACAGCAGAAAGAAACATTTTTACAGCCTGACAAACAAATTGATTTACTCTCTCTAGAAATAATTTCACCTTCTTAAAATCTTGGAAAGATGCTTTTTTTAACTCACCTATTTAAATTGTATTAAGGCTTTAGGGTGGCTGTAGCTCAGGTGGTAAAGCGGGTCACCTCCTCACCGGAAGGTTGGTGGTTGGTGGATCCCAGGCTGCTCCAGTCTATATGCCATGTATCCTTGGGCAAGATACTAACCCCATGTTTGCCTACTGGTGTTGGTCAGAGGGCCTGGTGGCGCCTTTGTCCGGCAGCCTTGCCTCTGTCAGTGCGTCCCAGCTGTGGCTATAATGTAGCTTGCCATCACCAGTGTGTGAATGTGTGTGTGAATGACTGAATGTAGTGTAAAGCGCTTTGGGTCCTTAATGACTAAGAAAAGCGCTATGCAGTTGTTTGTTTGTTTTGTTTTGTTGTTAAAGTTTGCATTATTAGGGGCATGGCCTTTTTGACTGACAGGTGGATGGTGACGCTGTATGTTCTGGACTGTGTTTGTGCTGTTGGAGCATTTTAATGACATCATGTGGCCAATAATATGGCTGCTGTGAGGTTACTGTACAAGAAGGCTGAATTGAGTTAAATTTTAGATTTTAGATTTAGATTGTATTTGCATCTGTGTGATGCCCTCCTATAGTCATTGGATACAGTTTAATCCTCTTGGCTCCAAATATCCAACATCATGGGGGCCAAAAAAATTTTTCACAAGCAGTGCTTTCAAAACCACAGATGTAAAGCTCATGGACAAAGGTGAGGAAAACCATACGAGTTGTCTTCTGGAGAAAATAAAGACTCATGGAAAACCATCCAACAGGTTCTAAGAAAGAACCCAACAAACTAAACCAATTAAACCAAAATCCTCAGAGACACACTAGTACTGTGCAAAGATTGAAAAAACTGTTTTTAGATATTTTTTTTTCAAGAAAGTTTCTGAACTGAAATCCCATCAGTGTCATTAATATCAGTACAGTACTTTACTGTCTGTCAGAAACATGGGGCTATAACACACGGTGACATTTCTAATGTCCTGTGGGGGTCAGCTGCTGAAGCTGAAACTGCTCATGTAAAAAGTACAGTTACAGGTGAACATGATCTCTCATTTGGTTTGTAAAATGTTCCTGTTCAGTGAGCAGAAGTGTGTTTCTTTCTGCTCCAGTTCATTCTCTGGTTATTTAACGGCCTGAGATGAATGAAGGAACATTCGGCGATGCTCGGCGTCGACACGGCCCACGACTTCACACCCTCGTCCTCTGTGAGAGAGAAGTGCGATGGAGACGAGCTTCAGTGAGACGGACTGCAGACGTGTTCAACAGAGTCATGAACTGATTTAATCCAACATGCTGGCAAAGTCCTTTACATGAACACTCAGATTCTGCAAGAGCCTTCAGAGCAGTGAAAGGATCAGATCAGTCCTGATCTTTCATTTTTATTCAACATATGACTTAACAAGAACACAAAGAAGAGTCAGCAGGAGATATTTATGTTAACTGTCTCAGTGAGGAATAATGGCAGTTATTCCAATAAAATGAAAACCTGGCTTCATGTAACAGGAAATATACACATCTGGTAAAGCTAAACCAGTAAATGCTGGATGTTTGTTACTCAGTAAATCATATAATGCCAACAATCTGTTTTCTTTTGATAACAAAGGACAAGCATGAATTTTCTACCAAAGAACTGTAGACTACATTTTGGGCCTAATACTTTTGAGCCTTTGGCTCAGTTAAAACACTGACTAGCTTAGTATGAGCCAGATGTGGGCTAGAACTCATTAAGTGGGCTCAACATGGGCATAACAAACCTGACATGTGACCACATATGATGCATCAGAGGCTGAACCAAGGCAGCCAGATTCAGCTGAGTCAGCCGGGGAATGTGTCCAAAATACAACCGGTGTGAGTCTTTTGTCACAGACCACCAGCTGTGTTCAGTGATGGTCGTCAGGTAGCCTCCTGTACTTCTCTAATGTTCACGTTTTGGATGGAGATGACAGATGTTTGAATGGAGTAAAGGAGGCAATCTGTGTTTACTCTGAATGACCATCGTTGAACCGAAGTGGCCTCTGATACTAAATATCCACCACCTGTAACACAGTCATGAGATCCCTTCAGAGGGAAATCAATTGTGCTAGAAGGTACATACATACCTGGGACTCAGCATCAGCTGTTAGAGGTGAAAAAACCTGTCAGATGAAACTTCTTCAAAAACCTAAGAACAGCATCGTTGACCTGGATCACTGAAAACCTGCACAGACACCTGTAAATGCCGACCTCCTTTTAGTTCCTAGCTTGGTTGGTAGTGAACATCGCAGAGAATTCAGCAGCTAAACAGCAAAATATTTGTATCATCAGATTGTAGAAATGGCCATTTTTGTCAAGCTACTACAATCTCATACAGTACAGGTGAGATGTCTCTAACCTCGGTGACACGCACAGTGAGCACATGTAAAAGACTAATTTATCAACATTCATTGTTTCCAGACCTAAACTCGACTTGCACGTAAAAGTGAAAGTAAAAACGAGTGAAAAGGAAAGAACGAACTGACCCGGGTTAATACAGTTGTACATTAGGGATCTGCATACAGTAAAGTGAGGCAGTTTTACACAATTTAACACAAATTCATGCATTTTCCAGTTATTTCTGCCCAAACAAAAATATATACTGTGCTTCAATAACTGCAACTAAAATCAGAAACAAATCACGATCAAATCAGACCAAAGCAGAACGAATATTAGACTGAAATCTGTTCATATTTCATGTTTTTAGCTCATCATAAATTTCTTCTGCCCATCAAACCACAAAATGCAGCTTTAATGAATGCCAGCATGTTGCCACAACGCCCAACCCCCAAATATTCCACAGTAAACTGAAAAATAGCTTTAATAAGGGCACGCTGGCTTCCAGGAGAATCATTTAAAGTCTGATTTGGCTTCTTGTAGTGTTTGTGGAATCTCACACTGCACAGTTTCCTCCTATCTCTCAGCAGATGTATCCGTCTGCTCACAGTAACGTCATGTGATGTTAGCACCTCTGAACAGAAACACCTATGTTCCTGAGAATCACACGATAAAGCAGAAACTGGCCGAGACCAGCGGCGAACATGCAAGCAGCAGCCGCCATTAATGAAGATGAAACCAATCAAATGAAAGCATTTAGCAGTAGTCTTCACTGGAGTTGTCCCCGTTACTGTCAGAGGAAGGATGTTTACAGAGAGAGCTCAAAGGAGGTAAAACTCAAAAAAGGAAGATGAGCCCGAGTCCCCGTCAGCTGCTGGAGGGATTAGGTGGAGAAAGTGGGAGAAGGGGAGAAGGCTCCCGCTTCGTCAACCTCCATCAGCGCTGACACACATCTGTGACAGCGCCCTCAGTGGGTCGCCTCAAGGTTAATTGGAAACTGCATCATTAAAGATGGCCGGCCTATGAAACTCAATCAAGTAAGACTCGTTGTGATTGGCTGCTGAGAGACCCCGCCTCCTGCGCCTGCCATTGGTGAGCTGTGGCACCAACATCAGCTCAGCTCCGCATACTACAAACACACACAGACGCACACACACAATCTGTCTATTTATATCCGGAGTTAGACATGGTGAATATTATTACTGAGTAATTAAATCTGTGTGTTCATGCACGTCTGATGCGGCACATGGAGTCAAACGTGCTGCTGTGGCCCATCAGCTGAAAAAACAGAAAAAATAAAACACAGTGACATGACGCAGTTGTGCCACCTCATCTGTGGATAATGAAACAGGATTTTCCCTCTTTGAGCCCCTAAAAATAGCTGCCTCATCCAGGAGGGGGGTCCAGCTCTGTCCAGAGCCACTGAAGCAGGTCTTTATGCCATCACATTTTATTACTACAACACTACATTATGTTGCTCCACACAGATATCTTTGGTATAATCAGCAGAAGCCTGAAGTGCTGTTTTGAGTTAATATCATTCATTGGTTAGATTTAGCACATAAATACGACGCTGTGTTATAATCACAGGGAGAAAAAGCTATTTTGTATTATTGGAGGAAAACATGTTAATTCAGCAGATGTTCCACAGAGAAGGAAAATGAGGCCCTTCATGAGTGACCTCAGATGTTTGACGGTGATCCGGACAGACTGTGGCTGGAAAAGATCCGCCTCACTTTGACAACTGTACATCCAGTCCTCAATAAACTGCTGATCCGGGTGGACGGCGGAGCCTCCACGGGCCTCACACGGGCCTCCTTCACTGACATGAAAAGAGCCTCGGGGCCTTCCTCGTGTCTGTGACAAACATCCTTGTCTCCGTTCTCTGAGGCTGAAGGTGATGACCGAAAACTGCGGCTTATTGAAAGCTGTATTTATAACTGTGGGCTCCTCATTTCGTCCAATCTGCCAACATTATCAGTGGACACTTGCACCTGGTTTTCTTTTAACCTCTTAAAGTAAAACAGGTTTGAGCTCAGTGTATGTGCAGTAATGCCTGTGCGCTCAGGCTGCAGACTGCTCAGTTTATTAGTATTTTCTACTCTGGGATCAGTGTGACGCACTGCTCTTATAAGAGCACAAATATGTTTTTTCTGTGAAGAAATAATATTAAATAATCATGCTGCTCAGTAAAGTGTGCCAAATGCCGTCAACTGTGTCTGTATTATATATTTGCAGTTCCTCCAGAGATTAAATATCAGAGCATGCACGGATCAGAATTTATTAACCACAAGTGTACAGACATGCTGGTTTGGTAGCTGAGTTTAGGTTAGCTTGTGGATTAAAGTCTTCCTTCTGTCAACAAAAATCAAACCAGCAGCATGTTTGTCTTTCTTTTAATACTTCCTGTGTACGAGTCAGTGCCAATACCACCCCTTCCTGTCACAGACACACATCTTGATCAGATCAGCTGCTCTGGCTTACTTTTACAGTCCAAAGCCGGGTTCTAAATTGGTCTAAACGTGAATTATTGACTTTGTCCACGTGAGCAGACTAGCAACCAAGACACCTCTGCACCCCCAACATGGATACACAGTGAAGTAAATAGAGAGGGATGAGGCTCAGAAATGTCCTCACACAGCTGGGCACTGTGTTGACCTTTATGCTGGAACTATTTTCAGCAGCGGATTAACCCAAATTTAGTGCTGTAGTGAAAGATTTTGAAAAAACACAATCATGCTTTAAATCCTGTAAACAAAACTATGAAAAGTTAATAGCGCTTCAGCAGGAGTGAAGAAAACAAAAATAAAGTGCTGCTGCTGAACGTAAAGGAGACAACGTGGGCTTCATTACACTTCCTACAAACACACTCACTCATGAAAATCACCTCACATATTGTAAGGCGACGGGTCGCTCCCAAACTCTTTTGTGCTGAATAAAATAAGTTACAGTGTGAAGAGAGCAGGGAGGAAATAACAGCTTATCACCGAAACCGGAGCCAAAGTTAGAGTCCTAATAAACATGCAGAGACATCATTTGGTTGCCAGGATATTTTGTTAGAGTTGCAGTCTGTTTTCCATGTGCCTGTGTTCAGTTTATTGGAAGTCAACCACAGCTTCTCTGGTTTGAGACCTTTACCTGTGACAGGTGAAATCTGTGGCAATATATTGAATGTAGATCCATTCAACCCAGGGCCCCAGACAACAGCAAATACTGTCTAGAGAGACCAAACAACAGAGGTGGGCGGACCAACCCAAATATCAATACTATCTATATCGACACTGGCATTGGTATTGGATTGATACTAGTGATAGGATAAACACTTTGATCCTCTGTGTAGCTCACTGAATTGTGTTAAAAAAAAAACTTTAAAAAATATACCTTAAACATGAAAAATGAATAATGTCAGAACCTATTTTATTTATAGCCTCTAACACATTTAAACTTCAGACACTCAGTGCTTTAGAGACAGGCACATTTACACTCAGGTCCCAAACATCTAGGTTCAAGTCAGCTGAAAGGTTTTGTTGTGTAACTTACTATTGTGGAAAGCTTTCACAGTGATTTAGAGATCATTAAAATGTCGACATACAGTGCCTTTTGCACTATGGCACAGCACTAAAAACAGTCTCAGAGACACAAACCAACTATACAAATATATAGAGCAACCACAAAAAGTTACCAAAATGACCACCAGAAGACTCTGAAACCATAAAGAGATGCTAAGCAACTATTAAAAGGCACAAAATAGTTGCCACAAAGAGATAAAGACTGACCACATCAATTCACAAACATGAGACTCAAAGTGACAGAGAGTCAGAGAATGATCACAAAGCAGTGTATAAATGAGGTGCCAAAGGATTACAAAGGCACAACAAAATACCACAAGTAGAAATTTTCAAAACCGTAATTTCTTGGTCTGCAGTGAAAAACGTAACAGTGTTATATGATAAAACCCAAAATAGCTTCAGTATTTCAACCCTCGCTAAATGAAATGAGAGAAAAACAGCCGAGGGTTAAAAGTTAAGCAGCTCGAAACAGCATCACGAGGGCATCTGACATTTTGTAAATGTAGGTGTTGTGTGCTTATGTAACTGCATTAGACACATCACTAGCCTCTGCTTCCAAAGACAGCACTGCCACTGGGAAAATAAGGTAGGCCTTTATGAAACCGTGGCTTCTGTAGGTTGGATACCTGATTGGCTGTGAGCACCATTCTCATCATCACTTTGAGCGGCAGTGTAGGTGCCACAGAGCCCTGTGGCAGACAGTTATGGCGCTGCACTTAGAGCAGATGATGCAGAAGTGATGGCAGCAGCCGCTCATCTGGAAACGTTGCATTAAGTCAGTCTGGTTAGATAATGTTGGACTGATGCCTCTTTGTTTGCTTGTTTTCTGCTTATTTGATCTTTCTCTCCCGACTTGCAGAAGAACAACTGTCAAACTGCTGAAACGCATCACAAACTAAAAATAATCTGTAGTTATAAGGTTTGGATGGATTTCTGACACCTGTCACTTTGACACTCTGTGATATTTGATGGCATCTTTTATCGCTGACATCGTCCATGTTTGTTGCACCTGAGCATTTAGATTATAATGTTTTATATTCACATTTTCACCTCTATCCATTTTATTTTTAAAGCTACGTTTTTAAATTGCTTAATCGCCTTCAAATATAAACTGTAGGACTACATTATGTAACATCTAGCAAATGCCAAAAGGATGGCAGGTGCATCGAGGCAGGACACGTTTATGCTCTGAATGCAAAGCCAATATAAGACATGCAAACAGAGTGAGCCCAAAATCTAAACTTAAGCTTCAAGATTCAGCTTCATATATGAGATGAAACGTGAAGCAAGAATGACTGCATGACTGTAACATGGTGCCATAATGTTCAACTGAGTTTATGGGAAGGTCAGGGTGTAGCTGCACTCTCAGTTTCCATGATAAATACGATGGTAATGTTACCGGGAAAACCCAAAACCGTCAGATTAAAAGAGAAAATAATGTAATCCCATCCATCCACCCTGAACACCACCAAGACTGACGTCCTCCTTTGTCTCTACAGCCACAGATGTTAGCCACAGGTGTCCAGCTGTATATTTGTCCTCCAGTTTAAACTTCTATTCACTACACTGTGATGATTAATGGTTTGATTTACTGCTGCAGAAGCCTTAAAGCAGATTATTCCACTTGCAGCAAAATGATTGAAAATCATAACTAATGACATCAAAACATTTTAGAATATCTGCCATCGATAAAGCAAATAGGAGAGTAATGAAAAATTATATTGTGCTCTGCCATTTAGCTAAAACAGTTTGGTTAATGGACAGTTAATTAAGAACAAAGATAACTTTGTTACACGCACAGTTACAGATCTGAATCAGATGTGAACTTCATGCTTTCTCTCACTATAAAGGTTTTTGGCTTCAGAGGCTTCCTATTCATTATTTTTACACTTTGATGAAGATGATCCTGGTGTCTCTTTATCTGCGCTACCCCGTTCTGAGCAAACACCTATCCCACCTGCTGAGATGAGCCTGAATGTTTACCCAGAATGCCCTTAGGTTTATTCAGATTCTGATCGATCCATCGCACTGATGTTCGCTGCCGCTCAGAGAACTAAAACCAGATTTTCTCTTTGGTCCGTGACGCCTGCCGTGGGTGTAAAGCTGGTCCTGTTGCAGTTTATATCAGAGCTTAAACCAGTTTGCCAGCCCTGAAAGTTTCACGTGGAGCACTTATGAAATAACGTGAGATCGAAAGGCTGGCCTGATTAAATATGCTGACATTATGCTACAGAGAGCATGAGCTGATGTGAGGAGGAACTCGTCTCTGATATGACATACCTGAGATGGTTCTCATCACTCTGGCGGAGGCAGGATGACAGCGTTTCTTATTTCATATGTGGTTGTTATAAATAAAAAACATAAATGGCATCTTTGTCTTCCTGTCTCATCAACAGGTAACAGCACGAACCTTTAAGTGCAGCGGGCCTCACAGAGACAGACTCCACTGGAAACCTGTTTATTTGCATTTCATAAGTTAATTACTCTCAGAAACTGTTTGTCGGGGAGGTGATGCTATCGTGAAGTGAAATTATGAGGCGACCCCCTCCGCCCGGCTTGTCTGATGATCAGGAAACGGCAGCAGAGTTTATCCAGGAAGGAGCTGGCACGGAGGGCGGAGACACCGAGAGGGATTAATTAGCATTCTCAGCAGAGTTTACATATATTGGATTAATTCAAGCCCTCACAATGCTTTCCATTTTAAAGTTAACTGCTCTTCTCCGGGGCTAAACAATTAGGTTGCATAAGCTCATCTGAGTCTTACATTTCCATGTCACAGACCTCGAGCCAGCTGAGCAGCTCGGCTGAAAACCTTTAATTATCACACGCCAATGAGGCAATCATTTTCTATTTACTCATGAACTCTCTGCTACGCTCACGGCTCCAGTTAATGACCCAGTACAGCCCAGGTTTAAAATAACCTGCGTGAACTCCATGCCGGAGTCCGATCCATCTTTTTTACATAATTGTAGGTGTGCATCCACTCTGCAGCAGTGCGGTGCTCTCAGATAATGTGCTGCTGGTTCAGTAATGTAAACCCCATTAGGATCCAAGTGGCGGACACAAAGCAGGAAGCAGACATGACGAACAAAAGCTGAGCTTTACTTCTGAGCTGCAAACACGCCAACACAAACTCAGGAAACGACCAAAGAAGGTAAATGCAACACTGCAAGCAGACCCGCAACCAACAAAGACCCAGTGAAGGAGGGACAGCCAATCACAGATCAGGGCAAACACAAAAACTGGAACAACAAAGACACTCAACGAGAAGCGAACAGCAGAATAAAGCAGGATGAGGCCAGACGTGCAGACAAACACACACAGGTGCACACAAGAAGAAACAAGAGGAGCTCCAGAAACCATCGTAAGAGCTCAGTCCCCCTCCTACCTGCCAGCAGCAGTCAGCAGGAGGTTTCATCACTGAGCAACTTCACTGTTTCTTAGCTAGCAAAGAATGAATGCAGACTGTAACAGACACGTCGCCTTGTCCTGCAACGCCACAGTAAAGCAATGAGCAGTGTGAGCTTCCTGTTCTGGACATATCAACATGCTTTTTCTCTTATTGAGATTCAAGATAAAAATTTAATAGCGTATGAATGCCAACCTTTTCTCAGTGTGCAGCATAATCCTAAAGACTTCAGTGACCACTGCAGGACTCATCAGTGACGAGGAAGAGTCCACAATAAACCAACAGAGTGAGAATAAACACACAAATGTAATCAATGAGAGAGCGGTGTCACCTGCATGCTGACACTTCATGGCTGCTCTTTGAGCACTTTAAATGATTTAATGTCTTCAGTGTCAAAGCATTTCAGTGCTTTAATAAAATTGCTTTAGTAGTTCACATTAAAGTGACACTTCAGCGTCTTTAAGTGCTTCAACTTCTATATTTTGTCATTTGCAGTCGACTTTAACACCTTTCATCTGAAGCTGACAAGATTCACCTTCACCCATCACTCCAGCTCTGAGTGACAGCTCAGCCTCAGCTGGCGTGTGTTAACTCATTTCAAAGCTTCATCTTTAAACTTGTCTTTAACTTCTGTGAGGGCTTCAGATGTACCACAGCTCACTGTTCAGCTCTAACACGAAGCATTAACCTCAGCTGCAGTACATCATTGAATTGTGTGTTTTTCGTCATACCTGAGATGCTGCAGAGCTTTTGTTCTTATTTAACATTTACATAACATTCAAATAACTTTCAGCCAGAAGCACGCGTATTTGCTCATGAATCTGAGTCACAGGTGACTGAGTAGCTTCATTGGCAGGTGAATTTAAACTCTGCCCGTGGACACCTGTGCTCCTCTGCCTACAACTGCTCCTCCATACAGGAGCTTGGTTCTTATGCAACGAGAGGCTTAATAAATCCTCCACATCAGCACACAGATTACTGCCAGCAGAAGAAGTGATGGACAAAGCAGCTGAAATGTGAGGAAGAGACCAGATTTCTGCACTCAGCTGAGCTGTATGTGAAAAAACACATTTCTGCCCCTCGAAGATGGATTCATCAGTGATGCAGTTTTTTATGAGGATGTCCAATCAGAAATCTAACAGGACAACATGATTCGGACTCAGTGAAGTAAACAGTACATCTGTAATGTTGGTGCAATGTGGAAGTATTTCATGATATGTGATGAGCAGTTTGCGTCCCCATCACGTGTTCAGACTGTGCTTGGGTCACAGACATAAACTGGCGGACAACAACCCATCCATCTTTGTTCCACCCTGAGAAGTTGACGGGGAGAAAGTGGAGTCTCGTGGTTCTTATCGAGGCGGGGAGCTTTGTTTTCACACCCTGACTAATCAGTCACACTAATCTTTAGAAATGGCACTCACTGGTTAGCTTTAAATTCAAACAGACTCCCTCAGAGTCAGTCAGGAGCCATGCAGAGTTTCCCCCTCCTGTTGATGTTTTCAATCACACAGCCTCCAGGCGTTGGTTCTGTTTAATATCTTTCCTTCATAATTTGCATTAAGACAATATCCAAATGACAGTTTTAGGGCAAAAAAGCACATTTAAGCGCTGTTAAAAACTGAAACTCAATTACTTTGACTCCAACTGCAGCTGTGAGCGTCACTGTGACGGATGTGTCTGAATGACTGCAGCAGTGTGATGTCAGTAAAACCGGTGCTGCTACTCTGAGGTTTGTTTCTGGGTAAACTTAGTTTACTGGGTCTTTGTAGTTTACAGTGAGCGCAGCAGTTTGCTTTGTCAGTGTGTTCAGTTAAGTCTTCACCTGCAGCTCCTACAGGTGTTGTGTTTTAATAAAGAAAGCTGCCTGTCCCCACACAGGGGTTAAGGTCAAACCTGGATGAAGCTCCAAAGGCTCTGAAAACACAGAGGCCATGGAAACGACTCTTTTCCTCCAGAGTCATTGCTTTCACTCGAAGGATGAGCTCAGCCCCATCTTTGCTCTCTCACTGCTCTCACACTTTTTTCAGGCAGCGGCCGAGGTTGCAGCTGAGCACTGAGTGTGTGAAATATATTTATATGAGTGTACATGTTATGTAACTTCCTCATTGCATTGTCTGTCCTGCTCCCAGCGTTTTCCTGGCCTGTGCACAGCAGAGCAGGGGGGATCGGAGTCCCGTTGGGGGGGCTGCAGAGAGAAGCTCATCTAATCACCTAGACCGATTCAGAGTGGCCTCCTTCCTACCATCATGCTCGACTTTTGCTGCCAGTTTTTATGCCAAAAGCTTTAGTCATGTGTCCACAGCTGAGCCTTATGGTCACACATTTACTTCTGATGGTCGTGTTGTAATTGTGCTAATCACGGAGCGCTGTAATTAGCTTTGCTGCTACAGCCCCTCTAATACTTCCTGTGTTGCTTTCCTGTCATGCAAAGCCTTAGACGTCGCCGGATTTCGTGCATTTATTAAAAATAGAACAAGGATAATGTAAATACTGCATATCGCACAGTATGTGTGTTATCTCAATCTGTGGGACCGCAGCTCGGATTAGTCAGGGGTGTGTTTTTAGCATCTCTCGGCTCTCAGTGAAATGAGATGTCAGTTACTCTGACAGCTGTGGATGGGTATTTTTGTCGCCATGCAAAGTATTTTTTAATCTCCTCCAAGTTTTCGCGGGCGCAGCTTAAACTTCAGGCTCAAATCCTGTCGAAGTGTTCAAGGTCAGACAAAAGATGGAAGAAAGAAGAGTGTCGTGACAGCCGCTTCCACACTTCGAGACCTCTGAATCACGTGTCTAATTTTCTGTGCCAACAAAATCTTTCAAGAAGAATATCTGTTCACGTTAAACAAGGCTGGAGTACGTGTGTTATATAAGATATGACACTTTGCATCTGATTTTCAATTGTCCACCCAATATGATCACATAAAAATATAAATAAAAAGTCACTACGATGGATAAAAACAGATACCGCTGTCTCCATGCTTTTATTCTGGACCTTATTAAAGCAGCTTTGCTTGATTCATAGTTCATGAAAGTCATTCTCTCAATGTCAGAAACAAGCTGCTATAGCTCCTCTTGTTTGACTTTCTTCTTATTGGCTGCACTTTGTAAACAGGTTTGGACCGCAGGTGGGTGGGCTTCTGAGCCTTAGATGACCATATGAGGGATGACCTGTCTCTGTGACATCATTCAGAACCAAGGGTAGAAAAAGCTGTGCAAAACTGAGTATTCAGAGCGCTCTGCAGCATGAACTTTTGCTCACAGGTGTTACTGTCCCTGCACTGAGCTCATTATTAGAAACGTTGGATGCTGAATATGAACCTCCAGGATCAGGTGATATACGACAGGATGTAAGAAGAAGCCGGACAGGTCCCACATAAGACAAGTGACTGGAACTAAAACAGTTTGTGTTATTCCTGCAGTTTTTTAGCATTATTGTGTATTGATGGTTCTTTCTAACATTCAACACAACTCCTCAGCCTGTACAAGGAAGTCTAATTGTACAGAAGTTAGGAAGTATGAGGAAACAAGCCTCCTGCTTACCTGACCTCTGAGCTCAGTGAGCTCTCTCACAGTGATGATCATCAGGTTTTGAATTTATGATAATCATTACAGTAACATAAGAGCAGGAAGCAGAAAAGGATTTAAGGTTCCCATATGGTTTCTTTCACAATTAAAGATTTTCAACATCAAATCAATAGGACAAGCACAAAATAACTCTAAGAAAACATCCATAAAATAAACAAATGGGAAAATGGGAACGATCGTTATGGTTAATTATGGCGAATCACTGGAGTATCTACTGCTCTCATGACTTTGGAAAAGCATTTTTCATCTGCTAGTTTTGCCCAGAATAAATCTGTTAATGCTTTTCTCACTTATAGTAAAGGATTTGGTTCAGTAATGCCTAACATCACGGACTTCACCGCAAAAAATCACAGATTACTTTTCATTGAAACTATCCAGCAGGAAATTGAAGCCCGTATCAGACTTTCAGGGTTGTTTTCATGGATCTGTGGATGACACTAAGCCCCCTCCTCGACACGTTTATTCGACTGCCAGCAGCAGACGGCTTCCCCTAATTGGGAGATCGGCCGCCAGTTCACCAGATTACAGGGTGACGGCGGTGCTGCGAGTTTATGACGCTTGGACAGCGTCCCGGTGCTCCGGTTATATCTGGCTAATTGATGCGTCCAGAAGAGCAGTTTAGCCCAATAACAGCAAACAGCACAGGAAAGATGGGAGTGTAGACCAGAAGTCTGTGGCCACCTGAGAATCAGTAGATTGAGATTTTGTGCATGTTAATTGTGTTTGTTAATTTATACCCTCATTTAAATATCAGCGCATGCAGCAGCGTTAGGCTAACCTTCACTGAAATCAGTGATGACTTGATGATGGATATTGAAAGTAGAGTTTGGCAACTGTTTCTCTTTTATTCTATTTTCATAAAAGGTTTTTCTGTGACATATAAACTGAGTTTCAACAACAGCTTTAAGGTCATCAGGCCCACTCCGACAGAGAACAAATCAGATAAACCAAAACTGGATCTCACCTGGGCCAGCTTCATAACTCAGGTCCAGATCTGTGCCGCCAAAGGCATCTTCATCTGGCCCACACCGTGGGGAGCAACGCTTCTGCTGCCTCTGAATAAAATGTAATCATGTAAACCAAGTGAAAAAACACAAGTGGGCCTAATCCTAATTTACTGTGCGTCTGTGCCACTTTGCACACATACTCTCCCTCACTGTTTGAAATTATGACAATTGTTGGTCCACTACTGTTTGCAGTGAAGATTGACGTTAGCGCCACATCAGTGTGAGATCTCAGCCTTTAAACCAGAGGCAGATAGACATTTCAGGCAAATATGTATATTTCATGCTGGCTGATGAAAGTTACATCATACCACTGAAAGTTTCAGAACAGGTACTAAAACATGATGTTTTTAGTACCACACTAAGCTTTGAGCACTTTTATTCTGGAATTACTTTGAATTCTACTCTTTACAGTCAAATTAGTCTCTCAAAGGATATTACACCAATCTGGCAAAGTCTGTTATTCTGTCTTTGAACAGAGTGAGACATAATTATGTATTAATTTCAGAAAACACCGTCCAATAAAAGGATGAAACATACAGTATCCAGGAGCTCTAAACCAGTATAGTATTGAAGGTATTTATTAGACTAGAGCCAAATTATTAAAAGACGTTTGATCTACAGCGCAGTAAGGCTCTTGGAGAAAGAGAGAGGACCCAGATGGAGGAAAACTATGCCAGTAAACTTCATTATGAGCAAAATGTTAACAAACCGAGCTGCACAAAAACTGTCTGAAGAGCACAAACAACTTGAAAGCTAACTGCTCTTCATCATCATTACCAAAGATATTACCAAAACTCAGAAAATATAAGGAATACAGCGACAGCTCGAGCGCATGTTTGCCTCAGATTAGCACGTCTTAATGTTACCACAAAATGCAAACATTAAGACTTCAAGAGTCAAGAAAATAGCGGGTGACATCAAGGTGGTTACAGCCATTTTTATATACAGTCTGTGATTTATGCCATATTTGTGCATTATGAACATCTGGCTTGGCTGACATTTAGATTTCCTTGAGCTACAGAAATGCTTATGTCTAATATTGATAGTAAAAAAAATTTAAACAGATCAAATAAACAAACAAATAACCTCTAGAAGAAGTATTCAAAGATATTTAGCCATCATTCAGAGTGTTTCTTTAACAAGCAACCAGGAGTGCACAAAGGAGATGGTGATGAAGGCTGTAATTACCCAGTGAAATCAGATGAAAGTAATAAAGGATGCAGGCTAGCATGTGCATTGGCTTCTGGTCGACTGCGTCCAGATGCTGCACTGTTGGCGGCGTGTCGGTGTAGGTGAGGCCATGTGGTTCTGCAGGACAGATTTTTGTCCTGCAGCTTTCTGCTCGGTGAAAGGCTCGCACAGCAGAGATGATGCTAAATGACTGTTTTCTCTGTGAAAAAGGCAACTGTCGTCACAGCTACAGAGGCCTCATACGGTGGTGAGTGGAGGGAAAATGGATAAACAGAAAGGTTACATAACCTAACTGGATTCAGGCAGCGAGGGGACCTGGATCGCTCACAGAAGTCAGCAGAAGAGCACCTGAAATGATTAAAGGCAGGAGCGGGCAGTTGATGAGGTTTGGAAAGTTGAACCAAGATGATTAGGCAGAAAAAAATGTCTGTATATCATATTATTGAACCCGGCGAGCCTGAAAAAGCTCACTGAGTCACAGTAGCCACCTCATCAACGCTATGACAACAAGTTGACTGTATAATCAATCAATCAATCAATCAATCAATCAATCAATCAATCAATCAATCAATCAATCAATCAAGGGCGACCTGTCCTGCTTTTCTTTATTTCCTGTATCTCCTGCAGTTACATGCTGAGCATAGCAGTCCCACCACCCTGCTTTTCTGTTTACTGTCACCATCATCTGTACCATAACACACACTAAGCATGTGTGAAAAGGGCTTCCTGCTCCTACCTTTCACAATTAAAGCCCTCAGCATGTATACAGCGTGTAGGTTTGAAGAAGTGAAGAAGGTTTTTGCTGATAAGCAGATGAAAAAAACGTGTAACAGAAGAATGGTGAAGCAATTTATCACAGAGCCATGATTAAAATTATATTTAGCTTTAATTTTACTAGTTATGAAGTACAAGATTTTATATTTTCTCGTATAGGAATTATATTTTTCAGACTAAATAATATTTCTTGGAAGCTAATTTTTAAAAACCTAAAAATGATGAAGAAAGCTCAATATCAGTTTTTATTCAGTGTATAGGTCCCTTCTTCACTCACACTGTACAGAAGAAGAAAATTGAAATGCTAAATTTAAAGGTTGATTTTAGCCAAACAAAAAAGACTTTAACAGTTCCTCTTTCCAGCAGCAGGATTATCTCAGACAGCTCTAAAATCACATTGATGCTTCACACACCCCAGCTCACAGAGTGCTGACTCCACAGTTTGTGTTTGTCTCCTTCCTGTTTCTACATGATGGCTATCGGGCCCAAAGCCGGCTCTGATGAAATAGTTCCTATGTTTCCTGTGGATGATGCTCACTGCAAATCCATTCGTCACTGTGACCCAGATGTTCCTACCCAAAATCAGCAGCAAACATTAGATATAATCGTTGACAGCGTAAAGTAAAGAAGGGTTTCATCAGGCTGTAAGTCTCTCACAGACCAACACTTGTCCTGATGTGCTAATGATCATAAGACCTGTCGTCCTCACGGTGCTCTGTCAGTGCATATCATTACCCTCTAAATAACTATAATGGATGCACGATTGACCTCAGCTAATAGCTGCTTGCTGGCTGATAGAAGTTAATGTCCATCTTACTACCAGAAGACTTTTCCACATAATTTCCCAGAAACATTCCTCATATTTTAATTTTTGTAGACAGTTCTGTGCAGTGACTGAAAGAATGAAACCAACCTGGGTTAGGTCAGGTTCACATGTACTTGTCTGTAAGAAAAACTTGACTGAACAGATAGGATCTTCTGCTTCCTGGAACTCTGCTTCTTCAGCGTGTGGTCAAATTGAGCAGAATGTGAAATTGAACTCGAATGTTCAGCATTCAACTACATATATGAGCAGGTATGGATTTAAACTGTGCTTGATATTTGAGGTAAAAAACTGAAGCAATTACTAATAGAAGGGAAGATATTGCTGACTAATATAAGGCTGTGTGTGAAATGTAATAGAGTATTATGTAAGCAGCCATCAGCCACAAACTGATGCGTGAAGTAGTTCTTTCAGTTGAATGTGCTTAGGGACATCCACACAAAGCTTGTAGTGTTGTTTCTTTGTGCTGAGAGGAAGCAGCTGAGGTGGTTCAGACATGATGAAGAGCCTTTCTGCACTCTCCCCGCCAGGAGGAGACCCCGGGGTAGACCCAAAACTCTCAGGAGAGATTATTTTTAACTCCTGTGGTCTGAGAACACCTCAGGATCCCACAGGAGAAACTGGAAGGTGTTGCTGGGGAACGGGACATCTGGAATAGCCTGTTTAGCACGCTGCTGCTACCCGACTTCAGACAAGCTGAATATAACTGCCCGATGTATAAAATTCAGACCATACGCTCCTTCAAACTAAACTATGTGGTGACATCTTTATGTGCTGTTTTTGTTTACTTGATAGGATTAGGCCAATGGAAGAAGCTGCTTTGGAATTAAGGATGCAGATTTTGTGATGCGCAGGCGTACTCCTTTATTTTTGTGACATGTGAAAATGAAGCACGACCTGTGAACCAAATCCCACATAAAAAAAGGAAGGTAAAGTCTCTCCTAACTGTGATAAAAGACCTCTATAAATATCTAAAGTGGACTTATTTGGTGCATTAAGACGCCTCTGTCAAACCTCCAGCACTCCCGGGTCTCCCAGGACAAACGTGCAGGAAGCTCCCAGCTGCTTCAAAGATAACACCCAGAGTGACAGCTGACGGCTTCTCGCCTGCAGTCTCCATCTGTGCACTGCCACTTTTACCCAAACTAAAAATAAAGATAACAAATCCCCACCTTCCACAGAGGGAGGTGGGAGCTCGAGTCCAACTGAACGACAGGAAGGCAGAGCGTGAATGAAACAAGTGAAAGTGCTTTTTGTTTAATGTTTGCCTCTATCTTTAAATATTCAATACTAATATTAATCTTTAAATGTTGGTCTTAGTACGTGAAGACACTGATGCGTCTTTTCTTCATTTGGAAACTGTAAGTTTGACTAACTGTTGGAGTCATCCATCCATCCATCCATCCATCCATCCATCCATTCGCAACCGCTTATCCTTTTTTCGGGGGGGCACTGGAGCCTATCCCAGCTGTCTTTGGGCGAGAGGCGGGGTACACCCTGGACAGGTCGCCAGT
>VURO01020608.1:49000-60119 GCA_015108175.1 Pelvicachromis taeniatus
CCAAGCAGAGGGACACACACAGACACACACACACACACACACACACACACACACACACACACACACACACACACACACACACACACACACACACACACACACACACACACACCGCTATAAAAGTTTGTAATGTAACCACACCATGTCCAGAGACGCCACGCAGCCTTCATCGGCACAGCGGGATTTATACCACGCTGTGTTGGGAGCCAAACCCCCAATAGTCCCTAACTCATTGATCGGTTCTTCATCCAAGACAAATAGGCTGATACTGATGAACTGTGATTCGAGGAAATGCTAAAGTGCTCACAATACTCACAGTGGTTCCCAGTCCCAATGCAGTGTAGAGACCTGGGGACAAACCAAGGCTGGGAGCCAATGGTGTTGCTTGCTTTGGGCTATGGTATTGTTCGACCACCTACCCCGCTGCAATCAGACCGTCTTTTCCCTCCATTGCCTCCCTGACCTCCAATCTAGCTTTCCTGCTTTCCTTGCTTACCCTCCCCTCTCTCCTCTTTCACACCCCTGACTGTCCATTCTGTTAAGCTGGCCTGCACACTGAAAACAGACTGGGTGCATTTGAGTAGCAGAGGCAAAAGCAGGGGGCTCCATTTAGCCACTTCCTGTTTCAGGGAGCCAATAAGTATGCCCCTCCAGGCCATTGCTCAGTTTGCCATGTGTAAGCCAATAAGGATTTTCGTGGACTAGATGAGTTGGCAGAGGTCGGGTTGTAGCTACAAAGACTCCGCTGAATATGCTAATGCTGAAAAATCTCACTCAGCTTGTTTGCACAAACACAGAATGGAATGCTAAATATATCCCTGATTTGTTCTGGTTTTGTTTTTCAGCGTGTGGTTGATGAAAGTAAGCTGACTGTCTGAAAGATAATTGATGAACTTCAAGCCTGTGAATTACGGACACTCTGTTCCCCAAATGTATACTGCATGCTAATCCTAACCAGAGTTCAAAAACAGTGAGATATAGTTTCTCAGCTTCTCACACTAGCTTTCTCCCATTTTCTGGCTCTTTCTTGCACACAGAAACACACACACTGACACGAATATACAAAGTGTATTAGTACAGCTGGCTGTCAGGTCCTCTAGCTCACCAAGAGGTCTCTAAGTACTGAAGGCTTTTCTTCCTGTCACAGCATGGGGTAGGCAACTATTTCGTAGTGTATGTGTGTGTGTTAAGAGCGCGTGTTTTCTGCTCACTGCTCCAACCTTGGCAGCAGCGTGTCTCCTGACACCCACAGGAACAAATTTGTCTTTGGGGTCTGCTTCGGCTTTTTCCGATATGTGAGTGCACGGGTACATGTGAGTGCGGGTTAGGTATTCGACAGGTCTGCTCATTATCACTACCATGGGCAGCAGGAAAAAAGGTGAAGGAGAGTGAAAAAGGAGCTAAACAAGGGCAGAGCTGAGGACATGATGGCGAAACTAAACACACCATTAATGTAATAAACCATTAAACCCTTTAAGCGCAGTCATGCCATCTTGTTTTCCTATCATTGTTTCTCTAAATTAAGACATTTGCTGTAGTAACCCCAATCTATGCAAGTATAACATTACACGCAGACAGTGGGTTGCAGTGCTGATTCTGCTAGTCACCCTGTGGAATGTGGACAGAATAGTGTGTGTGTGTTTTCCCAGCTTGTCTCAGCTCTGCTGTGTTGTGGTCAACGGGCCTGTGTGTGGTCCTGGTGTGGTTCAGCTGCTGAGAATCATTTCCATTTAAACATATCTGTGGTCCTCAAAGCAAACCACCACTGGTATCCACGCCATTGGAGGTAACGCCGAACGTTTTGCCCTTTGCGTGACCGCCCTTGCATATTATGTTCATCGTACATGTATGCAGAAATGCCTAAATGTGCGATTCAGCTTTCGCCTTTCTTCCAATATATTAGCAAAGGAGATTTGTCTTGTGCTCAAATAATAGTGAACAGAGTTAGAGTAGCATGAGTGCTGATGGATATGTTGGGTTTCAACTTCAGGGCCCCTTTAGGGCATTGTGTCCAAGTGAGCAGTGACTCCTCTCTTAGGGGTTCCTCCCTACCTCAAACAGCAGTGCAGATTGGATCACTGGGAAAGAATGCGGATGCCCTTTTTTTTCTTTTAGAAAATACCCCCACTGTTTGTCACTTCTTCTTTGAGTGTGTCTTCTCTGACAGATGGGGATGGCTTTTTAAAAGGCTCTTCTTTAAATGAGGTTTTTCACAGTTAAAGTTAGTTTCTTTTCCCTCTTTTATTGTTTTCCCTCCCCCTGTTTCTTCCTACTTTATTAAAGTGTTTTTGTCATTGTCACCTGTGTGCATAATCAGCTGCGTGCTGTGGGAAACTCAGAATATAGAGTGCAAGCATTTGCAGGCATTTTTAGCATCTGAATAGCTTATGTATCCATCAGTGTGAGGGCAAAATGGCTTACAGAAAACACAGATGAACATTTATCACTCACAGGAACAAGGAAGGGGGTAACAGGGCTGCCATTGTGGCAACACCCCAGAAAGAAGAAAGCTTTCCCAAGTCTGCCTTTTGTACACACACTGGATGCACTTTCTCATAACTCATCTGGCAAACAGGAAGGAATCACAGACTGGGTTGGATGCGTGTTGACCCAAAACAGCTCCAATCCCATTATGCAGTGATAAATGACCCACAAGCAACTCAGGGAGTCTTTGGACCAGAGAGAGAGGAAGAGAACTGGGAATGATTAAAGTCACAAAGTTCTGCTGAAGGGACGATTTCAATTAAACAGAGGAGAATAGATTAGACCACTAGGACGCTGAGAATTACCTCGCCACTGGAGCTGGAGTTTCACAGAATTGGCTAGTTGAGAGGTGGGGAAAGAGAGGGAGATGAAGCATGTCCCATTGTTGACCACAGGGACCTTGGTGTTGACGTGGAGGCCACAGCAGAGCTTCCTCTGACCGGCACTGAAAATGTCTTTGTTGCTTTTTATTTAAACTATAGCAAAACATATGTATATGTGGCTCTCTCTGCACTACTATAAAAATTGTGTTATTGCATGCATGCGTACATGTGTGAGTCAGAAAATGCTTTTTGTGTCTATTCCTATGCAATTCCCAGGTCTATTTCTAAGGAAATACAGATGGTTGTTGTGGTTGGTCTTCCATTCCAGTGTCATGGTCTTTATTGTCTCTTTGAGCGGGAGGATGAGCCTCTGGGGCAGAGGGGGTACATGAATAACAAAACAGTGAAACACCAGATGAACATGCAATTGCGCGCACACACACACACACACATACACAGACACACACGATTGCCACATCTCCGTTTATGTGGAGGTCAAAAAGCAGCCAAATATTTCCCCAGACCAAGAGCAGACACTGTATTAATCAGTCAAATCTGCCAAAAACAACAGCACAATATATGAAAAGTAATGATTCATATTAAATCTAGTGTTTCAGCGAATATCAGCGAAGTTCCTTTCGACAACATAGCTTTCGACAACGATATAAATTTTTTAAATATCATTTTATTTCAAAAGTACATAAACAGGACCAATGTTGTTCAATAAGGCAAAGCTCAAATATTAACAACCACTCACATCAGAGGACTCAAAATCTCATAGTCACAGTTTATGAGTACCACTTGCAAATCATAAATAAGACTCTTTTTTTCATATATTTTTTTTATATACATACACTAGAACTCTTTTTTTTCTCATTGTGGAAAAGAAATATTAACAGACAGACATTTCATTACAACCCCAGCCACATATAATCATCATCAGTATTATCAGTGTTTTTTTGTTTTTTTTAATCTTCATTGTCCATAAAAAGTCAAAGTTGGCCATGGGTAAGTGTATCTGTCTTTATCCATTTGGGTGATACGTGGCTTGAATACCCAGTTCCAAGCCCAGCTACAGACCCAGCCCATTAGCTGCTACCTGAAAGAATTGAACATTGTGGCGCTAGTGTCTGTGGGTATTACTCGGCCACTTGTGCAGTTTTTAAGCTACTAAGTGCATTGTCAGCATTATTACTATGTGTTTCTAAACTTTGTATCTCCTCAAAAACCTCTGTGCACTTCACGTGATATTGCTAAAGCACCTTAATTATTACTACTTAGCAGCTGTATCCATTATTAATCCTTTCAAATATTTACCTTGTAGGATGGCACGTCAGGGCTAGGGACTTTGTAGGTGGTGAGTTGAAATTGGGCACAACTTTATATGGGGCAGGTGTATTTTTTCTTTATTTGTTTTTTTTTTCTTTTTTCGGTGGCATCATTGCGATTCGTTTGCATGCCGAGCCAATTCTACCCAAGTAAAGTTCTCAGTGGAGAGGCATGGTCAGCTCTGGTCACCTAGGGAACAATGCCACAAGTAGGCAGAGCAGTGTCACAACAAGAGACTGGGTAAGATTCACAGCTCCCCCACACTCCTTTGAGTTCTCCTGGAGAAAGAGAGAGGCATTATGGGAACAGATATGATTTATTTGAATAAGAGGTGCATGAAACAGGATTTTTACTATAGTGAGTTATTGTACATTGCAGTATATGTACCTCTGGGTGAAAAGGGTGGCAGGTGTCTGGGCGCCTCCTGTCCTTCTGCATCTTCAATCTTTCGCACTTCAGAGATTCATTATGTGCAGTTGGAGTTAAGGCAATAGTAGAGAACATGTACACTCAGCATTACTCCTGCAGGAGTATATTTCTTGTTTGAATTCAGAAGGAATGCCTGTTTGTGAGTGGTTGGTGGAAGGAGGTTTCTCTAAAGTGTGTGTGTGTGTGTAGAGTAAAAGTGAAACAAGAGCCAATTCTGAGCGATGTTTGATGAGGTTTCTTTTGTTGCACAGCAACAGAACAGCATGCTACAGTGAGCACCCCACAACAAAATAAACACTGGTGGACATGTATACACAGCGTGACTGTAGTGCATAAAATTTCAAAGAAATGCACATTGTAGGAGAATTCAGCCAGTTATGTGGTGACAAATTAAGTTCCTTCAGTCTCCAGCCTTTCCAAGCTAGCTGTGTCTGCTGTTGATCAAGATCCAATCCCAGCGTGGCATGTAACAAAGTCCAAACACACACTCACACAGCCAAAAAAACAAAAAGTGACGTCTCAGTGCCTCAGCTTTAGATCTTGTCCCATATAGCACTTAGATAGCTTACCCACAAGAGGTAGAGTGTAAACAAACTTTTTACTTTAAAATGCTAAAAAACTGCAAAAACTCTAATTGTGAAAGTTATGAGGTGGAGGAAAAATATCCTCGCTATTAAAAAGAAAACAAGACAACATTTATATTTATCTCAGCAAGGATCTTTTGCAAACCAAAGAAAAATCAATCTACTCATACTTATGTAGTTATTCAATCCCAGTGCCAATTAAAGCTTGAAGCACAGTGATGATTACTTGGAGCATTTGTTACATTTAAAGACATTTGCTTTACCTAACCCTATCTCTTTTACCTGTCTTGCTTTAATATCATATATATATACACACACACTCACAACCTTTAGCCTAGCACCTTTGCTTTTTGTTCAGTGAAGGATATACATGATTTCAATGGGGTCCATGGTGATTGGCTCAAACATGCTGCAGTCACACTTGTTGTCCACCACCACCATGAAGAGATTACTGCTGGGGATCTGCTGAATCACAAAGGACCTGCCAATCACAGCATGGACAGCCAGATAGAAAAAGAAATAAGAAAGAAAGATGGAGAAGGAAGAAGGAACAAGAGACAGTTGAAAGTGAGATTTGGCAAACAGTCAAGGAGCATGGGTATGATGTAAATTTCCATGTGTGTCACAGGATTTGTGTTATGAGTGTTCACATTCTCCCCTGGCACAGGGGAGAAGGACTCTGAAGAGACTCCACTGGATGCATGTCAAGAGTATGAAGTATCTCACCGCCAGCTGTCAATAAACATACAGAGACACAGACAGACTCACACCAGCATAAACACATATATACTTTACACACATACTTCTCTAACTCACTCCATCCGCCCCTCTTCCTCATTCTCTTCCTTTCCTTTTCTTAAGTCTTTGTTGTACCCTATCCAAGGCAAGCACCAATGAAGTGTTGCCGAATATAAAACACTCCAAAGGGAGACAAATGGGAACCACACTTTTGTGCTCACAGCTTCCCATGGCTGTGTTTTACTGGCCTGAGAGATCAGGCCTTGCCTCGGCCTCCTGGCCGGTGATTTATGGCTGTGGATAAGCTTTATTAAGAAGAGAGGTCGTAAAGATGATCTCTTCTTTCTATCACCCTTTCTTTCTTGATCTCCTGCTTCTCTGCCTTGCTCTCTTTTGCTGCAGCCGGGTGATTTATCGAATTCGCTCTGAAGCATTTATCAGACACATATGAAAACACACACGTGTGACTGAGTGAACACACACAGATGTAAAAAATACTGTATACACAAACGCACTTTCTCAACTATTGTGAATTAGGGCTTGAACAAAGACAGAGAGGAAGAGACTTGATAGATCAAAACAGACCCAATATGTACAGGAATATCTCCATCTTTACTTATTCAATACCATGACCAATTTAATCTGACCACAAACAGCCTTCAACCCCTGAGGAGTGCCAATCCGCTTCACTTAATACACTTATCCCAGCACGACCGGCCAAACCAAACCAAACCAACTCAGCAAACATGCCAAACCAGTTCCAATCAGGGTGAATTAGGATCTGCTGATGTTTAATAATCTGTGCTCACCCCTGCACAGCACTGGTCCAGTCCAGCGCTGCCCGCTGATAGAAAGCAGAGCAAGTGTTTTTGGAGAAAAGACTTAAACACATCCTGACAGCACATCTGCTGGCCTTGAACATACCCAGAGCTGGGAGAGGGAGCATCACACTGCATACGAATGCACACATACCTACACACACACACTGATGTGTATAATGTGCGCAGATACACAAGTGACAGACAGAAATGCATATCACAAACACAGATAGCGTAACAGACAATTTGTTGTTAATGTTGCTTCATAGTGCTGTGGCCTCTACATTTTGGCTGGCGGGGAAACAGACAAGGACATCCAACATGTTTCTCTGAGAAGAGATAACAGACAACCTTTTAAACGATGTGGAGACTCACGTGGGAGAGAAAAGGGAAAGCTAGATATGTTAGATATATACAGCTGAGAACTGTAGGAAAAGATTATGACACATGGAGAGTCGGTGAAAGACTGTCTTCTTTTTAGTTTTGACAAAACATAACACATTTTACACATTCTACAGAACAAATATCCCTGCTAAACAATACTTTGTTACTTATGATAAGATAATGCTAATTCACAATACATTTCGTAATGCTTCGCTATAATTTCCGAGTCTTGTACATTTCATGGAAAAATCATTCCGTGCACAGGTTCGGATAAATGCATTATTTTTTTTCTGTATCCAGCGGAGAATGTTAATGTTTTTCTAAGGTTTTAATAACTGTGTAGCATAACCATAAATGCATGTCCAGCATGGTTTTCAGAAATATCTGTCATCACAGTTGAAAAATTTGACCAGTAATTACTGTGTGCAATTTAACTATTACTAATTCGAGTCGAAATTGCTCCAACAAAATCTCAACAAACAGATAGATGAGTTTTAAGAGGAATGCTGTCATTTTATTTCCACGTCTTCTATTACTTTAGGGGAAAAACAAGCACCGTGATTCCAATATTCTCTTTTTACACATGATTTCACTGCACGCATCTGACAGGACTTTTGTGTGTGTGTGTGTGTGTGTGGGGGGGGGGGTGTTCTCTGGATAAGCTGAGAAAAGTCCAGCAGAAAAAAAGATTTATCCCACTTAATATGCATAAACGAATTACAAAGATTGCTCACTTAGTCTTTGATGTTGTGAGATTTATTTTGTTGCTAAATAGTGTATTATTATTATTTTTTTTTTAAATTTTTTATTATTATTATTTATTTATTTTTTTACTTTATATTTTCATTAAAATTATTTTAATACATTTATTTTTAAAACAAAAGAAAACAAGAAATATGTATTATCTTAGCAATGTCTTACTGTAACTGTATACCTGAAGCTGCTCCTCACTGGAAGTTTTAACCTCTTTTTGGTGACGTGACTCTTCCCTCTTGGTTGAGAAAAAGAAACGGAGCATGTGTCTTTGGAAGATATACAACTAGGATTATTGCCACTAATGGTCCCACTGAAGACCTTCTCCGGTTGGAGACGCTCTCTTTGTCCTGAATCTCAAGTTACCATCTAGAAAAGCTACAGATGCATTAATAAAGGTTAAATCATCTTATTGGGGGCACTTAAGTTACCAGAGCGCTCGCTAGGGTTTGATGTTTCTTACGTTCTGTCACACTAATCGGGGAGTAGGGCGCACACATACGAAATCTGACACACACATGCACACAAAGAGTCAAAATACAGTAAAGAGAGGTTTAGCAGGCAAGAGCTTAGGATATATTTCCTAGAGCATAAAGCATACACACGTGTCCCAATGAAAATATAAGAGAAAGGGTTCAGTCAGGCTGTAACTTGAAACAGATGTTTATCGCCAATAACCTCTAATACAAATATGAGCTATAAAATTCCATATAAGAGAAATAAAAACTCCATTTTACTTTGTCAAATTCATTGTGTTTTAAAAAAGATATATTTGAAGGCGGCATGTTGCTGAGCATACAGCTTGTTCCTGCTAATCCCAGCTTTGGTGTCATCATTGCAGATTATACCATTCTTCTCTGAAGCAGGCTTCTGCCATGTGTGGCTGGGTATGGGTGTCTGACTTGGTGCTATCTCTGTGTATGTGTAAGGGTCTGGCTGTATCTCCAACCACACTGTAGTCCTGGCTCCCAAAGCGGAGGTTACCCTGCTGACCCTGTGGGGCTGCACCGACAGCGGACACACATATACACAAGCACACATGCACACTACAACACACACACTCAGAGCTCTGAGCTCCCTGGCAGTTCCACAGCTGGGAGCAATGAAGGCCCCATTGCAGGGATCCAGAGAACACCCCACAATTGCCTGACAGAAAAGCCCAAATTGTTAATGGGGACCACACTCATTTTCCCATTTTTAAGGAAGCCTTTTTTTTCCACCTCTCTCCCTCATCTCTAAATGCCTCGTATTTCAAAATGCTCACTTTGTGTGTGCGTCTGTATCTGTGTCTCTGATGAATTACTCTGGATAAAAGCGTTTTCAGCAGACAACAAATGATCTGAATGTGCTGCTCATTATTCAGGATTATAAAGACAAAAATATGTCGCCAAGATGAGAGCTAACAGGATCATTCATTTTTCATTGTTGTTTTATGGTGCACAGTGGACAGCTGATAACCAACTGCTCTTATTGTTGATGTCACTTGTAGCTAATTCATGCTTGTGTGTCTGTTTGTGTGTCCCATACTTGATGCAGCCGTCGCAGTCAATGTTGCCGGTGTTCTCTTTGATGGTCCTCTCGGAGATAAAGGCCGGGTACTCTGTGTCGCATGGTACCTGCATGGTCCGACCTGTCCTCTGAGCTGAGAGGTGGGAAGAAGAAAGGAAAGAATAGGAGGCAAGAATGAGCGAGACATTTAGCCAAAGATGGTGGAAAAACTTTGAAACACCCATTTCAAAATAAAATAATAGCTACGCAAAGAGTTACGCAAACACACAGTTAAACACACCGCGTCCATATAAATATTCAAGTTTGAAAGAAAACAGCATTTCTGGACCAGAGCTGTCTCTTGTCCTGCTGGAAATATTTCCAATGTAAAATCTAGGCCAGTCATTCTCACAGCATTGCTTGAACTTTCCTGCCACCCAGAGGTTTGAAATGACCCTGCAGAATGGTCGGTTTAAAATTTCATTAAACCCTTATTTATAAAGGATTGACATCATCCAAATGTGGGTTTTTCTAACACAAAGAAACTGAATCGCAGCGCTTTACATATCTTCACAGAGAGGCTTGTAAACGTGGGTGATTATGTGTGTGATTTGGATGCTGGGGTTTGATTATTAAGAATCAGGAGTGCAGCACTATTCATTGTGTGTGTGTGCGTGCGTGTGTGTGAGTGCACTGTAAATAAACTACATGGATGTGAGAAACGCAGCCTACATGTATAAACGTCTGGGATTAGTTCAGCTTGAGAGGTTGTGTAGATTGGGTTACGGGCAGCTAAATTATGGTGTTTCAGCTGTGTGTCACAGGCCTGTGTCTTTATTGTAAAAAGATATAGAAAGTGCTAAGACCTGAGGCTAGCCAGCTGTGAAATTGTCTCGACTACTTGGTGAGCAGCGATGCCCAGCTTCACTTCATTCAGGATTAAAGTGTGCAAGGAAAGCATTTCATAGACTTTCATTTTGTGGTTCTTTCTCCCCCCTGTTTCACACACTAAATATTTTCATATTAGTTTTGGCAAGAATTAATGCTTCAATATGATGCTGCTTAGTGAGGCTTTCATTTCAAACAGGCAAACGGTATTCGACACTCCATAAAGCATGAGGAATCACAGCATTCATAGCCTGGCAATAATCATATGAGAATGTGCGTGATTTCATGGAAGCGAGTACGAAGGAGAAAAAAACATAAAAGAGAAAGGAATGACATACAACCAGAGAAAAGGAGAAAACATGATAGACTGGGTGACAAAATGATAGAGAGACCTTTTTCTTGTGTTACCAAATGGCTATTACGTACCACCATCACCAATATGACACAAGACCTTACAGATCATAACATCACATAAAATAGCCCCTCTGGACGCACGAAGAACATTGTGTGTATAGAGACATGCATAGAAAAACTCTGAAACACTGAGGTCATTTGAGGTAATGGTCTGTTTTGCTCTTTTTTTTTTTCTTTTCTTGCTTTTAGGTTTTGGATTGCGCCTCTTTATTCTGTTTTTCCAGTGGTCACACTGACTCAGACCAAGAGGAAATGGAGGGGAGATGGCGAATATGAAGACATGAGGCCAGTGGTAAGGACATTGGATGTTTATTCTGTATGCAGTGCTGTCCCCTGTGAACTCAAAAATAAGTATAAAGCAGTATGTGTAAGGTTTTTTTCTTTCAACAAGAGCAATGGAGTGAAAAGAAAGGATGATTTTCAGTGAAAAATTAGACACATTTTTTACTGCGAATCAGCCTTTCTCCGTTTTGTGAGGGGGGAAAGA
>VURO01020608.1:68641-102441 GCA_015108175.1 Pelvicachromis taeniatus
AAAAAAAAAAAGGAAAAAAGGAAATAGTGAAAAAGGAGGTAAAGGTGTTTTCTATAATACAAAAAGATGACAAATTAGTGAATGTATATACCAGTTAAAATCATTATTATTATTATTTTTCAAATATAGAGACATTAATAGGATGGCATGTTTACATCAGAAAAAAAAATCAAGTGACCATAAATCCAGTATGAACGGCAGAGGAGTTTGCTCTGTGAGATGGTATTAGGGGTTAAAAGTGCACTGATTTGGCTGCTACGTGGAAGCTGGCTCAGAACAAAAGCCCAAATCTGTCTCACTAATGCTCAGGAATTTTCTGTACTATGGGGGAACATTTAATTTCCTAAAGTATGATTTAAGAACTTGGGGGTATTTATGCCCTGAGCTGGGTTTATGAGTCCAAACATGAAGAGACATAAAATCCACTCTAAATCCATCCGATCACCAATCTTGTATAAGTGCAATCCCAGGCAGGGAGAGATGACAACGACTTAAAGTCCACAGGTATTTGGGGAGTCTAATAAGGATTGCATAAATGTATATGTCCATCAGTGCAGGACTACATCAGACTTTTAGTGCTCTTGTGCATAATCATAATTTGTTGAGCGAGCACATGCATCGAGTCACATTGCAGTGACAGCCCAAAGAACACCTCTAGAACAAGCCTACACACACACAGAAAAGAGAGAGAGGAGTAGTGATTTTCACATTTGTTTGTGCAGCAGCAGTTCCACAGCACACAGAGTGGATCATGTCAAGATCCTGCAGAATTGTCAGAGGATGACCAAAACAGGAGAACGCAAACAGTCTTCATAGACTTAACTGACCTCTCCCTCCAGTCTTCTTGATGCGTTAGACTTGATTCATTGCTGTTCAGCAGTACAAAAATACTGGAAACAGCTAGTTTCAGCCTCCTAGTAGACACTTCTATTGTATCAATTTCAAAATCCGACATTGCCTTGTTCTCAAGTTATCGCATTCACAAGATTTTCAGAAAACCTCTGACCTCTGACCATGAGGTGAAGGTCACTGAGTTCAAATTTGTCCAAGATTTTTAGTAGCTAGACCTTTGATATCAATTTGAAGCTCCTCTGTTACGTCTGTGAAGGTTCTCTGTCACCCTTTGACCTTAGGACTGAAGAAGCTTCTCGGATGAGAGGTGAAATATCTTCAAGCAATAAAAAAGGAATAAAAAAGCAGCCTGTTTTGGCGATATCTCAAACAGTTTTGTGAATGAGCTGTACATTTCAATAGAAAAGATCATACACAAATACCATGTATGTAGCTTCCCCTTAAGGTTATTGCCACATGCACTGAAGCATCACAGGATATCACACGGTGACATGGTGATAATATGTGACATCCTAGTCAGAAGAGGATTTGTACGGCATGTTTTCTCCTCTGTTTTTATTTTTTTAGGTAACTCGAGGAGACGTTTACACATTACAGCACAAACACAGCAGACTGTCTGGGCATATCAGCCATATGGGCTTTTAGCAAATACAAAGGTGTCATCACACATTTGAGGATGTATTTGCCTGTGTGGGCGTACAGAACCACTCCAGTGTGCAATTGAATGTGTCGATTTGTCTTTACGTCTGTGTTTGTGTGTGTGTTTGTGTGCAAGTACATAATCCTGTACATTAATTTATGTTTGTAAAGACTGCAGTAGTTGCTCAAGGTTAATTGAGCAAACCTTCAGTCACTTAAAACAATGATGATGAATTTAATATAAACTGGTGACACAAACTGACTTCAGGTTTAACAGTATATGACAGAACTAAAATAATTGTCAGGCCCTTCAGCGGAGAAAAGAAGCAACATAAATATGGATGGACAGGAGGACAAATACCACAAAGGGTATTGCAGGACTAAGTCCACATGTAAGCTTAATCATATTTATCATAACAAAAATAATCTCTCCTGTCCCTTCCTTTGTTCATTTTTTGCTTCTCCTTCAAGCCACCCATGTGTTTATATGAGCTTAACAGTCAATCCCTTTACATGCATACACGCACATTAAAAAGAAAAAAAATCCATGTAAATATATTGCAACAGCTACATATCCTAATGTGTGTGTGCATGCGTATGGGCGCATTCGTGCATTTTGTGTTGCTGTGCTGGGGGCGTGTTCTGCCAGCCCTTCTGCCCACGGCTCATGCATAATACCATCCAAGCATGCCACAGCAATGGGCATCCTCTGACAATGTTCGCTGCGTGCTGAAGTGTTTGAATATTTGTGTAGAGGCTGCAATCCAGATCTAATTTTGTCTTGTTCGGTTCTTGCCAGAGCAAATAGGAGGTAACGTGAATGTCAGTGAATGTGTTTGTGCTGTGATTTAAGAGGCACAGCTGTCCACTGAGAGATGACACACCATCACACTCACAAATGCAACTGGGGACAGGGAGAGTGGGAGAGTGAGGGAGCGAAAGAGAGAAAGACACAGAAGCGAGACACAGAAGGACAGAGTGTTGATTTGGTTTGAAGAGCAGAAATTCAACATAAGCGAGCAAGAGGAAATGTAAAAGAGAAAAAAAATTCAACATTAGGATGCAGAAAAATACAGACAGAGGCAGAAAAAGAGGTTGAGAGATGATAGGAGAGCAACACAGAGAGAGAGAGATAAAGAGCTAGAAAGGAAGAGAGAGAGCAAGCCAGGGAGAGAGAGGCAGAGCTTCCTAACTCTAGTGATTCCCAGACTGGCTGCCTGGCTGGCACTGAGCTCTGTGCTCTAATTTACCCGATCTGATGGGGTTTCATGCCCTTGTTGCCAGTGCTGGGGGTTTTAAGGGCAACGCGGGTTTCTGCTGTTGATCTTAAATCTCTTCATTTCTCACCTACTGACCATATCAGCCTACACAGATGATTACCAGGACAAGCTAATCTCAGCCTTACTGACTGCTAATGGGGCTTCAACTAAAACACCAGTAAATGCAAGTGTCCCAAAGACGACTGGCAGAAATGAGAGGTAGGTGCTCCAGCAGTGGAAAAAATATAAAGAGCATTTGTGTATGTGTGTGTGTGGGTCTGTGTGTGTATTTGTATATGTACATGGCAAGGCAATGCACTACCAGCTGTTAAACTATAATATTATGTAAACAGTTCCCTGACTATTGGAAAAGAAAAGGGTTGCTTACGAAAGATTTTGAATAAAAACAGTTAAATGCTAAATGAAATAAGCAGAATGTTTATACAGTGGCTCTACATTAGTTTTGCTTCTGAATTCCCCTATTTCTTTTAGCTATTTATATTGGTACCATCTGTTTAAAATGATGCTTGGTGTAGGTTGCGTTTGTCATCACAAACTTCTTTGTAGGTGCTTTGGGCTGGAGGGACACATCAGAGCAAAGTGCCACTCTGTTTTGTTGATCTCATTCCATAAATGCTGTCAACGAGCTCCACTGAGCCGCTCTTTGACAGTGTTTGCTGTGTTTATGCTTGTATGTGCACTGTAAGTAGAGGACTGTTTGTGATCACATGTGACTGAATTCATTCTTGCATATGGACAGTCATTTCAGTAACAAGGATGCAATTATCACAGGTCGTTGCTCTGCAGCGTATTAAATCTCAACCCAGCCATGTTATGATGCGCTTTGCTGGGGCAAGTCAAATAAAATCTGCAAAAGCAACACCGCCAGGAGCCATTGTACCAAACTAAAACCTGACATTAGAGCACCTGCGTCTGGATATTTCCACACTTGTAAAACATAACCAGAGAAGTCCACATCCAGCTAACAAAGATAAAATGGTGATTTCATGCTTTTAACGGCATGTTAGAGATTAGAAGACTGCATTAAAATGTGGTTTATTTAAAGAATGCAGCAGTGAGAGAAAGGTGCAAACTACAGACTAATATATGGGTCGGTTTTTCAAAATGATTATTTTTTCTAACTCATGTTAACATTCCTTTGTGGTTGGTTATTTATTGTGTTGTTAGCTGCAGAGTGTTACCTAACATGATTCTGGAAATAAGTATAGGGTTTTTAGGAGACTAAGAGCTCCTGACATCATTTACAAAAAAAAAAAATATTTAGAATTGATCAGAGGAACATGGAGCTGCTATTCCTATAAAAAACAGATGCGATGCAGCATATCCATCTTTTCACCAGCAATGTTTGCAACTTGTGAGCTAGCTACATTTACAGGCTTGGGTTGGAGCTTCATTTCATTGAGCCTCGAGCTAGTCAAGCCAAAGCTATAAATACTGCTGTAATGTTCCAGAAGGAATGGACATGAAGTTATCGCAAAGGGAATCAGACACCTAATATGTGCTGTGTATGGATTTGTGTGTGGGTGAGGGGTTGTGAGGCTTTGGCGAAGTCACCAAAGGCCACTGTCTAAGGGGGTGGGAGTTGGTATATCAGCAGAAGGTTTACTTTGTTGTTTATTATACAAAAAACAATGCCAAAAAAAAAAAAAAAGCAAACAAAAAATGTTACATATCCAAGCCATAAATCCTGTATTTTGTTTTTTCCCAAATTAAAATGTCATATTTCTGTTATTATAAACCACAGATTATAGTGACAGCATAAACTGCAAATCATTGAATGCTGTTTTATTTACATGGAGACTAGACTGTAACACTGTGGTGTGAATCAATTGTGATTATGTAACAGTACTGCAGGATATTATTGAACACTTTTTAAAGCTGTAGAATAAAAAGTTTACAGTGCAGCCTCATTTCTGACACGTAGCTGCAAATATTCCACTCATACTTTTACATGTCTAATCCACTAATATGTCTCTTTCTTTCCACAGCGATACTGGCGTGTGCTGTCCTCTCACTCCTGTCTTTGTCACATGCCTGTCCGAAGGAGTGTAGCTGCAACAGCAACACCAAAGTAGTAGACTGCCGGGGTCGAGGACTGTATGACATCCCTCGACGACTGCATCCAGAGACGCAGGAATTATACCTTCAAGATAATCGCATCAGGGGGCTGGGATCAATGGCTTTCAGGGAAATACCCCTTGTTCGCATTCTCGATATATCTAATAACTCTATTACAACAATTTCGCCAACTGCTCTGCTTGGGCTGAGAACGCTGCAGCGACTCAGCCTGGCTCACAACAACCTGAGGGAGCTCGATAAGCGGTTGATTGGACCTATCCGCTCACTTTCACACCTTGACCTCTCACACAACAGGTTAGGCCTTGATGCTAGAAAAAAAAATAAAGTTACGTTCCCTGATTTGATTTAGCATTACTCTTATTTCATTTTGCTTCAATGTCCCTTTAACTAGCTTGTGGGGTTTGCCTGGAGCCATGGGAGACAGTTTGAGGAACCTCAGCCACCTGGGGCTAGCACACAACAGGCTGACAAGATTAGATCGTTCCCTGTTGGAGGCTCTGACACACCTGGACAGCCTTGCACTACACAGCAACCCCTGGAGGTGTGACTGCCAACTTATAGGCCTCAAACTTTGGCTGGAGACCTACCTCTTTAAAGGTCAGACCACTATTAGCTCTAGGCAGCGACTGGGAAACTTCTATAACATTTCCAAGGTTCATCCATCACAATGCCTTTCCTGCTGGGCAAAGTGCTGAATTAATGCAATATTTAATCACAGCAACACTGTCCTTCCTAAAACATTATTTGGCTTTATATGATATGGGAATGGAAAAATGTAGGGGAAAAGGCATGGTAATTAGATCTACATAGGTCAGGATTCTACATAAGTGAATATTCTTAAAAAGAAGAATAGAAGGGGTGCAACTTTACAGTAAAATGTGGGATTTCAGCATTAAAAATGACTCAAAATGAATATCCTGCTGATAACTTCTCATTGAAGAGACTGTCAGCATTAACTATTAATACTAAGATCGACATTTCCAGCTGCAATCATTTATATTTGTATACAGTATCTCTGTTCTGGATAGAGCGGGCACAACATAGCAGCGAGATGCCTGTACAGAACAGAGCATGCATCAGTCAATGACAACAGATCTAACATTGAAAGGACGTGAAAGTAGGTTGCAAAGAAGCTTGCAGACAAGCTGAGCTTTACTTTGTAGGCCTGTTTGTATTAAAATCTAAAGTTCTACTCTGAGCTTTGAGCAGTTTCTGTCATATCCCAGTCTACTTATAGAGGAAATTGACTGATTTTTACACATCTGTCAATGCAGTTACCCTCTGAAAAACCTGGAAACTCTTTTCATAGTTATCAAACCTTGTTGTTATTGATATATACTGGGGTACTCATGATTACAGGGAGGTCATCAAATGTCATCTGTATGGGGAAAGAGTTAATGATAGCTTTTCTTTTTTTTTTTAGTTTTTATAATATTTAATCAGTCCAGTCTCCTTGAGAATCTACTGAACACTCTGTACTGCAGCTCTTATAACTATGCTCTACAGCTATACAGTATACAGTGAAGATTAAGAGTTCTTTGTTACTGTGAAACACATTATTTTCCACGCAAAACTAAATCCAGCATGCATTAGATAACAAAATTACCACTGTATAATGAAAGCCAGGCTTGCATGGAGCTGGCTGGCACGCCTACATGCCTGTGTTACCCTGACATAGCTTTCATCTTAAAGGCTGAAAATTCTAATTACTACAAAACAGAACAACGAATCCAGATACAATAATGCATGCTGAACAGAAAACCAGTGGTTAATAAGGCAAGCAGAGTCACAGTGTGTGACAGAGCATGCTTGACAAGAAAACAGAGCGATGAATATTAAAGAGATTTATGGTACATACAGAAGGCAATTGACCAAGACCCATGTTATTCAGCTCTAGTGATCCAACGTCTTTTAATCACATAACACTTGCTAATGTGGCCCTTTAAAGTAATATATCCTAGACTAAAAAATACAAATATAAATGAGCTAGTGTAAGCTTAGCTGATGAGTTGATTAAGGTTTTCTGTGTAAGCTGCTGCAAAGGATACTTGGTAATAAACATTAAGTTATGAACAACTGACACATCTCTGTGCTCCATTCTACCCCTGCGTTGGTCATTTCTAACTATTAAACTCTTATCCCAAGGTGGAGTGGTAGATGAAGTGCTTTGCTCCCAGCCAGAAGAAATGAAGGACAGAGACCTGCAGAAGATCCCTTACCAGCTCTTCCATGCTTGTATGACTACAAGCTACCACTACCTATTTGCCAACATACACCACCTTGAGTCTGAGAGACTACTTCAAAGTCACACCCATGGCAACCACGCTCATCCCTCTAGCCATGCTCTCCACGTCCCCATGACGATGGGGGAGGGATTTGGTGGTGGAGGTGGTGGTGGAGGTGGCATGGCAGAGTGTGAAACTAAGCAGAAGCCACGGCCTGTCAACTTGCGACACGCTATTGCCACAGTGATCATCACCGGTGTAGTGTGTGGGATCGTGTGTCTGATGATGCTGGCTGCCGCGGTGTATGGATGCGCCTACGCTGCTATCATGGCCAAATATCAGCGCGAGTTAAAGAAGAACGAGGAGCTAGCGGCGGCGCAGGGTACAGATCACGCCACAGCAGATGAGAAGGAACCACTGGAGAACGCTATTGCCTAGGAGATGACAACAATCCTGAGACTTAAAACCTGGGCCTCAACCCTTTAACCTAATTGTCTGCGGATGCCATGCGTGTGCTTGTGCATGTATGTCTGTGAGAACAAAAAAAAAAAGAAAGAAAAAAGAAACGAGCGAGAGATTATTTATTTACGAGTATGTTCGCCTCATTTCTGAGACTTGGGTAGCTAAATTCCACAGGTATCTGACTATGCACTGATTAGAAGAGTATCTTCTACTGTATGCGGGTTTGAAGGACAGGCCAAAGAATTCAAACATTCGTTTTGTCTAAGAAAAGCATATCACTGATAGGTACAAATATATTTATAATTGTGTACTTGTAGGTATAATAGTGAAGCTCTTGTATTTAAAAAAAAAAAAAAGGATTTTAGAATTTTGTTGTTGTTTGGTTGTTATTCGTAATTTTGATAACTCATAGTAGGCAGCTGCTGTCAGTTCTGTCGCCTCATTGATGTGAGTGTATGTGAACGAGAATGACACTGTGTTTTTATTTGTGACTGAGTGTGCGTGCGTGTATGTGTGAAATGTGTACTGCACATATTACAGAGACATTTTATGCGTCTGTGCCTAATAATGTGATATAGGTTTGAGGAGGAAGTGTGTTTTCTTAAAGGACATTTTTCTGACGAGTGACGTTAAAATGGGAAATTCGTTGAAGCAATAATGAAACAAACTAAAACGAAAACAACAACACAACTCGGATTCAGCCTTGTTGTTTTTCTCTTAACTTTATGGGGTTCATGAGTCTGAATTATCATCATGCTGCACACAATCACACCCACAAACAGACACACACTAAGTTTTAGAACTACAGATTTTGAGAACAGTCGAGTCTTGTTTGTGATTTTATGCTGACTTCATAATGGTAGTCATGTCCTACAATATGTATTATATATAATAAAGGGAAGCATTTTACCTGATCAGTATACTGCCAGTTAATTTGATAAGGTATGTATCATGTCCTTAAAATATTGTTCAAGGAGTGGTGCATTTGGGGAAATTCGCCCATGTAGGAGAGAATTCAACTCCTGAACTATTGAAGTACTAGTGAAATATCATTTATACATATAAAAACCTTATTTTAATGTCTACATTAGAGGAAAACAGTAACACAACTAATACACTGTTCTGTAAAACATAGTGAAAGACCCTCAGGCGAAAATGCCACAGACAGTAGTTACAGTTACAGTGAAAGGAGGGTTATCTGTGTGGATATATTTTTGCCCATGTCAGCTTAATGATCTGCTGAAACAATTACATATCTATAACAATTTGCGAGGGATACATTTGGGGATGCACATTTGACATTAAATTTTCTTGGGTCTTTTATTTTATTACAAGCAAAATGTCTCGGGAAGACAGAATTATTTTATATTGATTTTTTGAAAGTTAGCTATCGCACGAGGGTTTTAGATTACTCAGCCCAGTGAGATAGATGAACATGCAGAAATGCTTTTGATCTAAATGCCGTGATTTTATGGCTTTGTGTGTATTAGGGTAGAAGACTCACTGCACGTGGCTTGGGACGTGACCACAAACACTGATCCACACACAAGCGGACTGGAATACAAATGTGTGTCTATGTATGCACATATTAAAATTGTGACTCAAGTGATGTCTGCAGGGCCAGTGGTATGTGATGTCATCAGCCTGTCCTGTTAAGTTAGCGTGTTAGCGTATTCACAAGTCTACAGCTCAGTGGAGCGCAGTGCAGTGAAAACTGGCCCTAACTGCCCTACGCTAAATTTGCATTCTAGCCTACATCTCTCCTCCCATCTGACTCTCTTATATAAAATCATCCTTACAGACACCCCCCGCTGATCTGACAAGCATGATCATTGGTGCCGTACATCAGCACCCACTCTAACAATAAGGTCTTCAAAAATTCTTGATACTGATTAGTCATTTGGATTGCTGCTGAGTAGGTTTTGAGAGAATGGTGTTATCTTAAAACTACAGTGATCAAGTCAACAGGGTCAAATAATACTGTGGGCTGGTGTAAACTGTGGGCTGCTTGTGTAGCATTCTGCTGGAAACCTGATGCATATGCTGTGTGTATGCATGTGTGTCCGCGTGCGCCGTGACAGACTCTCCCATCTCTGTCCTTCTGCTCCAGTGGTTTCCCCCTGGCCAAGAATACCCACAATGCACTGCTTTCATGTCAACGCATCCAGGCACCGTGAAATAATTTTCTCTCTCGCTGCCCTTTTATTTGGTCTCTTATTTTATCACTGCTAGTCCAAAAGATTTCCCTCGTGTTTCTCTCTACATCATTTTATAGCCACACTGTTTTCTGGGATTTCTCCATTGGCATAAAGCTGGTCGTCATGTGGTGACAAGAGCGTGGACACAGATCCTTTCTTTTTGGTCCTTTGTGTATATTTTCAGCAGTGGAAAGGATGGCTATACTTCACAAGTATCCTTCACTATATATGACTAGAACACTTCATTGATTTAAAACTCTAGTCTAAATGTTAAATACAGTGAGAAATCAGGATCAAAAACAGAATATATATAGAATATATACCAATTGTTACGAATAAACCATTTCAAAACTTTCATAACTCAACCGAGCTACGCAGGATCACCGTAACACTGACTGACTCTTCTTGTGGCTTTGGGGAGAGTTAGATTATAAACAATGTTGCGTAACAAATGTCCTAAAAATATAACATAGTGACAGAGAAACCATATGTATGCCTGCATGTCTATTCTCCTCCCCCTTTTCCCCCTCCTTCCATGTATTCTGTTGCTCCTTTCCTCTGTAACTGAGATAATGGCTAACTCAACAAGACCCACACTTCATACCATGAACTTTCTGATTGGACCAAGTTGCACTGTATGGGCGTTACATTGTGGGGCTTCTGAGTCACCGGGATGTGAGATGAGGCAGGCCACAAAGAAATCATAAAGGCTGCAATATGCTTTAAACAGACACAGAGGCAGAAAAAAAATGCACGAAAGGCACTTAAATGCAGACTTCCAGCTTTAATGTAAAGCAGTGTTCCATCGATATACAGTAATCAAGCATAATTACTAAAGTATGTAACAATCTACGCTTTTTTGTAGAATGCAGGGGTAAATACACAGACGTGGGCTGGGAGGGTTTCACCTCTAAGTGGAAGAGAGGTGTGGGGAGACAAGTGTAAACTGGGAAAATGAAGCAGTGTAAGGACGGGAAGATAGCAGTTTCTGTTGATGTGGATGTGCGTATAGGTGGGTGGGTGAAAGACACACTTGAGTTCTCGCTTACCTGCAGCTATTGGTGATTTCCTCTCATCCAGAAGCTGAATAGCAGTACTGGCCAAAACAACACTCTTGTTTTCTGAACCTAAACCACGCACAAAAGCGCACACAAAAACAAATAATAAAGACACGCAAACACGGAGTTCACATATCAGTCGTATCATAATTCTTTATATTATTTCTGAACTGACCACATTGAGATTGGAGAGAGGAACGCTGATCATAAATTCCACAGAGCCCTATTTATGGCTGCAGCTAACTACCACAGTCCTGAGAGGAAGAGTGCATCTAAGGCAAGTCCGGCGAGTAAATAAGAGGCTTTCAGATCACTTGTATTAGCTGGCACTAATGGAAACCCAGAGGCTGAGAACAGATGAGAGTACATTCTGCCTTTGGAGGAGAAACCCTTTTCTTAGAGAAACAGTTACGCTGAATATGCGTGAGGTGCTTGTGTGTATGTGGGTCTTTTTGTGACTCTGTGTGCGTCTGTATTTGTGTTCTGGGCAAGTCACTATGGAAAGGGCTGAACCTCTTCCTAATGTATCTTATTTCAACCCACAGCAATCAGTCCTATCCACAAGAACACAGCCCAGAATTAATAAGAGAGGAAGGGGAGTTACAGACGCACGGCCAGAGAAAACAGCCAAAAATGGGTGAAAGAGGGACAGAGAACATTTCAAAGGGTCTTTTTAAAAACACATTAGTGTATTCAATTAGTTTAAGAACTATAAGCTTCTTTTGAACTAAAATATAATGACCCTTTTTTTGAAAAACTTTGGCATTCTCAGCTTCGAAACACTTGTGTGTTCCAGTGTCTTCAGTTTCACTACAAAGGATTTAACAGCACTGATGTTTCTTTAAACACAGAGACAACTGAGTCATCATCATCCAACTGAAAGTCACGACTAACCTGTGTTAAAAGGCAGAGAGTAAACAAAGGTACCAGGAACTTGTTCTGCCGCTCTCTTGTACCACAGGGGAAAGTGATCAGCATTGAACACCCCCTCTCGGTCTTCAGCTGTCAGAAAGTCTCTTAAAGCAGACGGAAAACAGATAATACAAATGACGCGCACACGACACACCAAATATACAAACTGGAATCGTAAACAAAGAGACAACACAAAATTCAACACAAACATCAGGTTATGTCCCTGTACGTACACTGTATGCGTGCAGTCAGAAAACTTACTGGCTTGTGAGTTCATCTGGCACCACAAACAGGTTAATTCTGGACAGTCCTGTTCTTGTGCCCAGGTAGGCTATCTCCACTCCTTTATCAGAGTTTCTATATGATATGACAAAAGAATACAGTAACCTGCTGTTGTGAATTTGTTTTTAAGCCAAAGAAAAAATCCCCCCCAAAACAGCCACTTGCAAATATCTGCTCTATATACGACCATTTCGATTTCAAAGAGGACAGCCAATAAAATGAACCACATCATTCACATTTTACTTCTTTTTTTTGAAAGGGTAATAAGGTAAATGACATACTCTGACTTATTAAGCACAAGGCTGGTCCAGTAGGCTTCTAAGGGGGCAGTCACCACTGCATCAAAGAGAACTTCCTGGATCAGTTCCTTGTCACCTAACAGGACAAAGGCAAAAAGGCATATTTCCACACATAAATCTTGTTCATGAACTTGCTAATAACCATATAAAATATGGGGGCTGTAAATGAGCACAACTAACAATATAAGTGGGGTTCGTGGCCACTGAGGTACAGTTTGATTGCTTCTATCTGACTCAGGTAGCGGTGCTCTGGGTGCTCATCTGTGTTGCAGTATGTCCTGTAACATGACAAGAGAGAAAAATATGAGCATTTGTTATAAAAAATAAATAAGCCAGAATCATAGCTGACTTTAGATCAGTTCCTTTCTAATAAATGTAATCGCTTTAGTTTTGGTCATATAACCCAGTTGCTTTCAGTTGCTTTTGGCCTGTAAAGCATCACCAATGAATAAAACCTGAGGTAGAAGAAAGACACTTCTTTTCATTTACAAGCATTAGTTTGAAAAGCATTTATTATAATATATTTAGATGGTGGTTCCCAATCCTGGAGACCACAAGTCATCAAGTGACACAAACAATCAAGTCAAAGTTCTGCAGATCCCAAAAACTGTTGTAGAGCTGTTGTATTTCAGTTAACATCAAATCTAACTTTGATTTATTTTTATGATTTGACAGTAAAATTAGGCCAATAAAGATGTCCTTTGAGTAAGGGACAGGAATAAAACAGCAGTGTGAATATACTCTTACCATTCATCTGCCAGGGCTACATCAGGATGCTCCAAGTCATGAAGTCCTGTACAAAAGAAAATGTGAAAACTATTTGGTTCAAAACAAATACTCAAAAACACTCAATATGAAGTCATAATAATAGGGCTAGGCATCTACAGCTCAACTGCACACACTTAAACACACACCGGGGGATGAAAAATGTGTTTTTTGAATGGATGTGACAGCTCTGATTAGATCAGGAAGAGCCAAGTCATGCTCTGAGCGCTCTGCGTGATGGACATGTTTAGAGAAACACACAGACAGACAGACACACACACACACCACCACACGAATATTAACATGCATGGGGTCTGACATGAAAATAGACGCACTTACACATGGAGAAACACACAAGCAGGGGCAGACATGCACACTTTCAGGAGGAGAACACACAACACACCTAAGAAGCCGCAAAAGGGAATATTTAACTTCCTGCGAAGTTGTGGCTTTTTAAAATCATACATCACTATATGAAAAGAAAGACTAGACAAAAACTGTCTATAGGTGTGAAGAGGAACTGGTTATATTAGGCCGAAGAGGAATAATTAGGCTACTTTGAAGACTTTACATACTCAATACATAATTAGTTTATACTACATGATGAATGGTTACTGATTTAATCAAATCATCTAATGTAATAATGCAGTTTAAACTTGATCCAGTTATAACATCAAATGTTATTTTAGCCTTCATGTAATATTAATCCCTTAATACAATAATCACATGATTTGAAAGGGCATAGTTAATGTCAGAATCAAGCTTTTCTTGCACAAATATTACCAAGTATGGAAAAATATTTCTTCTTGTTATTAAAAACAAAAGCAAAGCCAATAAGCTTGCTAAACATCACAATAATGTCAAAGATGAGTCTCCTGTTCATTGCTTTAACTCAATTAGCATTTACATAGGCAGACAACTTGCCACAGATGTGGAGGCCGTTCTGTTTGTTCTGACTTTCCAGTCGGCAAAGAAACTATTATACCATGCATTCCTAGAAAATTAAATCCAAATACATTTTATTAAACATTTTTTTCTTAAAATAACTCTAGAAAGTGCATTTTCTGATCGTCCTTATGTATTTTTATGCAACAAAATGAATAAAATAGTACTATTATAACACTAAAATCTCTCTGTGATGCTGCATTTCATGTAGTGTCCCTCGGACAAGCATTTGAAAACTTCCACAGCTGAGGACATTACTTGCTGAGAACTTGTTGCCCGGTTCTTAGAGAAAGAGGGATGGAGAGAGTGCGAGGAAGAGAAAAGTAGGCAAACAAAAATAAAAATAAGAACAAAAACAAAAACAAAAACACAAGAATGAGTCAGAAAGCAAAAAGCGCAAGGCTGAATTCCTACCTTCCTCTACTGTGACATTCCCCCTGAAGAAAAACTTTCCATGGCCTCTGGAAAGAGCAACCCCTAGACTAAAAAACAAACAAACAAAACAAACAAAAATAAACAAAAATATCTAAAACAAAAACATCTTTCCTTAAAAATCACTTGTTGTTTACAGATTAACCTCGGGAAAATTCAGCTTCAGCCGTTAGCTTAAGGAAATCTCTTCAGTCTTCTTACCTGAAAGGAGTTCCTTTGATGTCTGTGTAGTAGTAATCATTGTGCAAAATCAGCACACGTTTCTGAAATAAAAGAGATGAATATAGTCGCTAGGTTAAACATGAGACGGTGCTGTTTGATTTCATTTCTTGCAATCTAGCGCCATCTAGTGGTGCAAGTAGTACATCCTTGTGTTGAGCCACAGATGGACGTCTGTTATGCAGTACATTCATATAGATTATGACTCTTTCTGTACTCTCTCTCTCTTTCCCTCTCTCCCTCTCTCTCTCTCTCTATATATATACATATATATACATATATATATATTTAAATGTGTGTGTGTGTGTGTATTTGTATTTACATAACAAATGCTTAATAATCAGCCCAATGCAAATTGCTCTTTAATAATCCGCGAAAATGTGCAAACACACATTTAACACATTTACACATATCTACACACACCTTTCTCTCTCTGACAGGCAAGAAGTAAAGCAGAATCAATGGGCTGCTGTTTCCCCCGTATTCAGCAACATGTGCTTTGTGGAGATAAGGGGCTGACACGCAGAGAGACACACACCAGTGCATGCACAGCAAACCAAATCAGAAACAACATCCCTAAGTCAGTCCTGTACATCACTGAGCCAACTGTAACAGCCCCTTAGCAGAGCGAATACTTACTGGTAAGTATTTTCTCTAGCACAGCCTTTAGGACTATCTGACAAGTGCGTTGTTTGTGCGTTTTTTGTTTTAATTCTGAACTTTGCATTTCTCACCCCTTTGTCTACACTCTTCTTCACCTCCATTGAGAAGGTCCCCGTCTTCCTGTTGACCATGGCATTTCTAAGCTAGAAAGACAAAGCGCGCACACACACACACAGAAACACACACACAGTCGTGTTTGATGCCACTGATTTTCAGAGCGCTGCTGTCATGACACTTTATGCAGATTTACTAGTGTCTCACCGTGTCTTCCTTATCCTCCCATTCCACCTCGGACAGATCCACGCTGCTATAATTTGGTTTTCTTCTCTTCTTGCCATCTCCGTACTGGACAAACATCCCGACATACATGTACGCACAATCAGAAATACTGAAAATTATATAACAGAAAGAGTATGCCAAACTACGGCTTGTTTTTATCAACAATTCTTTTGTTGTTGTTGTTATCAGTTATGAAAACAAGCCACTAAATTTCACTTAATGAAAATGTCATCCCAACTTCACAAAGCTCTACGTGATGACTTCAAGTAATTGTTTGGTTCAAAATTAATTCACGATGATACACTACTGTGCAAAAGTCTCTAGTTGTCACCAGAATGTTTTGTATTTTTTTTAAATAGTCTTAAACAATAGTTGTCCAATGTTGCATGTTGGTTAAGCCACTTAACACTGTACTGTGATCCATTCAAACATTAAAAGCGACTAAACTCAAGGGGTGAACGAGTGTTGCATGTACATATAACATACAACTTCTTTACTTTGTTACAAACATGCACAAACACATAATTTGTTCTCATTTATTTAGTTGAATGTATAAAACATGTCTAAGATAACAGAGTCTGACAGGTGTAAAACAGTATTTTTGCACCAACAAGGTGATTCCCAAAGCGCCACTAGCCAAAAACTTGGCATATCTTGGCATGGTGTGGATGGTGTTGCATGGTGGTTCTAGACAAAACTGGGCAGGCAGGTGACAGGCCAAAGCAAACTATCCACATCAGAGGAACAGTATCTAAAAGTCATGTCCTTAAAAAACAGGGCAAAAAATCCAGTGACCACCAAACACTGGACCTGAAGAAAAAGCACACTGAAATAGTTTCAGTGTGAGGGAGGCAGTCATGAAGCCATTTTACCTCTTTTCTTTCCTTAAGAAGGGAAAGAGGGGAAAAGACTGAGGTGTAAATTATAGCAAAACGAGAAGCTGAGAAGATGAAATGAGCAAATGCATGATAAATAATTACTGAACCAAATAACCCCGACAGGAATGACTACAGAAATAATTTGATGAGTAGATTGACAGGGATATCATAATTTACAGTTAAGTATGAAAGTAAACCCCAGAAGCCACCAGTCAATCTTAATTTGTTTAACTGATACAGAAACAAAAGTAAAGAAAAATGACAGGGTAAATAGTTTTATATGGTTACTGCTTCTAACTGTTTCTTGGTTGTGGTTACTAAGTCATGCTGACCTTTTGTCTCTACCTTAACTGACATGCTAGTCTGACAGTGGTGTGAGACATTTCATGCAACTCTAAGCGAGAAAGCAGATAAGTTTCAGATTGTGAATGACTGGTTGCATTAATGAAATAAAATAATTTGGTGATTTAAAAAAAAAAAAAAATCAGGACTAATGTAAGGAGACGTAGCCACAAAAAGACATCAGCAAGCAACTGTTGACAAATAATCTCCACAGCTTTTTCATAATCACATCTGCACATGTGCAATAATAGTAGAAGCTCGTTTTTCAAAGCTACTGTTCATTAGAATAGAGAATGACACAGACAATGCAAAGAAAAAAGACAGGGGTGACACAAGAGACAAGTGAAACAGCAAGCAAAGCTTCAAAAAATGTAAATGTACTTTGATGTAAGTGGCCAGATAGTTTTCACTGGTTAACATACAACAAAGAGAGGATGGGAGTGGGCGGCTTAAATTGTGCAGAATATGATGTAGCTTGCAACACAGTTTGTAACAGCTTGCCTCACCAAACTACACGCATGAAAGAAGAAGAGGTTCTTTTTATTCCTTTCAAATCATATATTTTTCAATGAGTAAAAGGATTACTTATTGAAACTGTGAATTTTAAATGAAGTTATCTTGTTTCTTCTTGACCATCTATCCATAATATGACCTTTATACTATGGTCCACTTTATTAGTACAGAGTTTTGCTTTATTTCTCTGTCAACTTCATAATTAATATCTTCATATTTCAGGGTAACAACCCAGTAAGGTCCACAACTTGCTGGACAAAGACACAGTGCTTGTAGTTTTGCTTCTCTACACAACCACAATCAACACTTGGCTGATGTGCAGACTTTAATTGAAGGGGTTTTGTAAAAAAAATAAAAATAAAAAGGCATTAACTGTTTAGGAGTTACAGCTAATTTTATACATTTTCACTGGCTCTTACCAGTGTTTGCACCTTGTTGTAATTCCTCCGTATTTCCATTCATGAAGACTTCTCTTGTATGTTGCCATTATTTTTCGATGTTATGAAGCTGTTTTTCTTAACCATGGAAATAATTCTGTCATCATGCACCTTAGCTGACTTCTGTGGTCTTTCGGGCATTTTGATGTTGCTACAAATGTTTGTTCTGTCTCTCTGACAGGTTTATTATGTTTTTTCAGCCTAATGATGACCTCCCTCTCTTGAATTGACATATCTTTTTGAAAATGAGAGTGAAAAGCTATAAAATACTAAATCAACACTTTGAATCAGCTTCAGATATCATGTCTGTTTCATTTGCCATGAAATAACAAGGGAATCGGCTTCACGTGGCAATGAAACTGCTTGTCAGTCAGTTCTCTGATTACCTCTGAGCCTCATGTATAAATTCCTATCATGTCTAAACAGTCTAACTATGCATTTTTATGTTAAAGCTGAAGGTATGCACTTCAATCATATCTCGATTGTTTGATTTTAAATCTATTGTGGTGATGTACAGAGGCAAAACCACAAAATCTGTATTTTTGTCCAACAAGCTGTATTTGAATCTACTTTGATTCAAGAATATTCTTCATTTGACGTACACCTATAAAAAAGATGGCGTCATCATAGAAATCTGCTGGCACCTGGGCCGACAGCTGGACAAATTAGTCTTAATTGCACTATTCCTTTATTTGATCAAGTGCTTCAGCCTAATAAAGCGCTGATGACTTCTTTAAATTAAACCATCATGCAGAACCTTTTATTCCCCCGCGGCACAGCAGTTTTTGCATATACGACCTTTATTAATCTATCAAGCATCGGGACGCAACGCTCCAGAAATATACCACTGCTGGTTAGCTCACTGGCTTGACCACTGACCCTTTTTAAAGTGAACATAAAATGAAGGTGAAACAGATCAAAGTACTGGACTTTTTAATTGCATTTTATGTGTGTGTTTGTGTGTGGGTCTGTGTTACTACTGTATGTGTGTCTACTTTTGAATCTGTCAGCGAGGACAGTCTCCCACTCCTCATTAGCTGTTAAACACTGGTCATTAACGTCTTTAATTAGACCTCTATTAAACCATCTGTCTGTCTGCCTCACTGTCTGTTCTCTCTTCTCCGTCTCATCTGTTCCCCTCATATCCATATGAGTATCTCACTCTTCTCCCCCAGTGTTACACCCAGCCTATCTGCACCTATCCTCACATTCAGGTTCCTTGCTCCCCGCAGCCTCCCTCTCTTTCTACACTCTCTCCGTCCAGCGCTTGTGAGAGGAGTGGGTGAGTACAATAGAGTTAATCACAGCCATTCAGAAGCTGTATCTCTGTCTATTCACAGAACAGCAGAGGCCTGGAACATGCTCTCCTCATCTACATACCACCACGCAGCCAGCATACTCACACGGCACACCACACAGAGTACCCACACAATTACACACACAATTTTGTTAAAGTCAAACGCAATCTCAGTGTGACAACAAAAAAAAAAATCGGTAATCGACTTGATGTGAACTCAAGGGGGTGTATTCATCTATCTAGTACAAAATAACACATTTCAACTTCAACCTGTGCATCCTAAAAGCGTTTTTTATGATAATAAGGGTCACACTCAGTAAACTCTCAAATGTCCTGGAGGTAATACTCACAAGGGGCCGTAAATCCGGGTGGGTGAGGATGTAGCCGTTGTTGGTGATTGCAAAGGCGTAGCCATGAATGCCCAGCTAGTAGAATATGCACAAACACACACAGAGACACACCAAAATTATAACATAACAAATGGGTACCTAATTGTAAATCTGGTCAATCAAGTCCTTTCAGAGTCTTTGTTTTTGTGGTAAAAACTGAGAACTACACAATGGGAAAGGACGGTATCATTCATCATGTCATGTCTGAGCAAATAACACACTTTTAAATGTCAAAACCGTGCACCCATCCAAGATTCAGATCTACAAAAGAAATCAGTGCAGGGAAGTGGGTGGGGGGACATGACCAGAATGCATTAATAAACTGAGTGTAATTTCCTGTCCAACCAGCAGCTGTGACTAAGTTCAACTCTGATTTATCTGCTACTTGGCTTTGCATTCAGTTACTGTACTCTGGACTGACTTAGGTGAAGTATTTTAAGTATTATAAGGTGCGGTTTTCCACCACTTGTGGGGCTGGAGAAGTGGAGCAAGATGTTCAGGAGCCAGTGTAGAGGAGAGGCTGACTGGCACAGAAGTTGCACATCATGTAATCAGTCTCTCCTATTTATGCAATAGCTCGATAGGATCTGGACACCTCATGGAAAAACAAACCATGGCTGTTGTAGCCATAGCCAATAATACATCTTAGTGAGCTAAAGCTGAGTGCGCACGGGTATGCAGGACTGTGCCAGTGTGCACGAGTGTACAAAACTGCATGTGTATGTGTTGGGAACTGTCAGTAGTCAGAGCTACACTTCAGTGTGATAGTGTAGAACATTATTAAATAATGGCCATTCAGATCCTTAATCACTTGCAGGAAGAACTAAGTGACGCTGGACGTGGTACCTTATATTTGGGGATAGTCTTGAGGAGCTCAGAGACTGGCACATCTGTCCCAACCACCCCTAGAAGGATTCCACTGTTTCTCTGTAAGCACACAAATATATAAAAATTGGTTAGGTCCGTTTGAAAGGTTACTTACATAACAATCATTTATAGAGGCTGACATCAGTGCCTCAGTTTATGTTATATATAAAAATATTAAAATTGCAATGCGTGGCTTTGTCCCAATTTACAAACTGCAATCAAAGCGATATTAGCGTCCATCAAATACACAAAAAAATGAACAATGATTTTCCCATTTGTGTCCATTCTCTCAAAGACTAATTCCTCGTGATTTATGGAATAACTCATGAGGAAAATTCAGTTTTTCAGTTAAGCTGTAATTTCATTTGAGACATCAAGCTGGGGAATCACGACGGCAGTGGCGGTGAATGTGTTATGAATTCAGTATCACTGTATGTGAGCTTACAGTCTCGTTCTTGGTACTGAACACTGGCATTGCCACCGTAGTCATCAGAACTGGACCTTGACCATCCTCCAACTGAGTGAAATTTGTGAAACAGAAACAAAACAAAGCAAAACAAAAAAGTAATTATGAAACTTCACTGTTTATGTTACAAATTTTATGTAACCACAGAACACATTGCATGCATCTTATATGAAACATCTTGCCTAGTCACACTGAGCAGTTTTTTCAAGCTGCAAAACATCCGTTTCAAACATAGAACTTGATGGGAATTTAGCTGAAGACCTAGTCATATCATCTTATTCAGGGACCAACTAAACTTCCACGACATGTTTTATTCATGTTTATTATTTGCCCTAAAATATGTTCAATCAGAGTCTGCCTTTGATCTCTTGCAGAATAAGCTTATCCAAAGGCAGCGCTTCTAGTCTGGATCTGGGTATCTCCCCCCCTCCAAAGACTGCTGGGATAATTATGATATTTATCTTTCTACCGGATGTCTGTATCTGACGATGATATCCATTACAGATGAAAGCTTGACACTGTTTTCTTAGGAGACTGGAGGAAGGCTTAGTACTTGAAAAATATGATCTAACCTTGCCTACCCAGAAATGTTGAATCTGTCTAAATGTCAGTGACTTATTTCATTCAGCATCAGTAATTGGATCATTAAGTGAAGAATAAATCCAAGATGAAAATCTACAATAGTTCTGGGGTACACGGGGTGGCAAAAAGCATAAAGCATGTTCTACTTACGCTGCACTAATCAAAGGAATATAATTTTTTTTTTAATTTATTGGACTGACTAAATATCAGCATGCATCTTTAAAAAGTACTGAATTTTATACCGACATTGTAAATGTGCTTTCTCCAACCGCACCCCAAGACTTTTTTTTAACCATGAGATAACAGGTAATGACAAGGAAATCTGTCAGTATCCCTTAGACACTAAGGAAAGAGGAATTAGTGGCATGAGTTTGGACAGCTGCTAAATGTAATTTGGAGTCCAATATTGGACATAGAAGGGAGAACAAAGCATACATAGATACTGCAGGTGTAACAAGTGGCAGCCGTGCTACTAGAGAATGGGATAAATTAAAGAGATATATCCAGACACAGGTCTTTTTGATCATACTGTGCAGTATATTACTGGTCATATGTGCTTGTGTATCCCTGTGAACCGCAATAGAAGACTCTGTGTAATATGTGCACTATTTGAGCAGAAATCCAAATTGCCCATGCTTACACAGCATTTCCAGGGATTGCCATGCTGTTAGGTAAATAACATGAGCCAGTGCATTTAAAATCACCATCAGAGCTACAGAAAATCCCTTCCCAAGGGAGGAAAAACCTTTAGAGAAGGTAAGATACACTTTATTCAGCCCCACGGGGAAGTTTTCCTCTGTACATAACCCATCTTAATTATTAGGAGCATTGGGCAGACAGCTTGAAGCAACCAGGCCAGTAACTTAGCATGTTTTTTGATGCTGGGTAAAATCGAAGACCTATGGCAGAACATGAGGATTCCACATAGAAGGCCCCTACCCTAGCCTGGTACTGCTGACTCAGGACATTCATGCTATGAGAAAGTGGAAGTGGTGCTAACCCCTTCCTTAAGGGATCCTTCTTAAAACAGAACTCACACATCTGGGCCAAATCTGCATCCTCATTGCCTCTGTGAATTTATCTGTATCAGTCAGAGTAAATGAGCTGTGGAAGTTCTTTTCCCTGCTGTGGGTCAAATAATGAACGAGAACACCACTGGGCATTAATACACTTGACACCCCACCCACACACATACACGTATATCCATCGAGGGCTAACATACACACCCTTGGCCTGTGTTTTATGTTTCATAGTACACTTTATAATCTAGGTTACTGTGATAAATTGCTTGCAGGTAGATGAGGTGACCCCTGTTTCCTTGGAGACCAGGTTTGTGTGTTAGCACGGGAGCCAAAGCCACCTCTGCAGACTAATTTGAGGAAACTAAAACAGACCCCATGGGAAACGCAGCTGGCACAGATCCAGCACGTTTTTACTGCACAGGTGTTTTGGGATTATCTTTGAAAGCACTTAATTACCTCAATCAATATTAATGCTTTGCTTTGAAATAGTGGAGTCCATATTCATCCAGCATGACATTTTGAACATCTCTGCATTTCAGTTCATCTTCAAAAGGCAATCAGCTGCTCACAGATTTCCCATTTTTTGGTCTTCGTACTTAATCAAGAATCAGTCTCGTTTTTCAGAATTCAGTGCAAATTCCTCCTCTCACTCCCAGAACATTTATGATTCTTTAATCTCTTACATTCTTTTTCTAACCCTCCCTACCGTTGTCCTCAAATATCTCCCCCTGACATATCCCTCTCACCCTCACCTCCCTCGCATCATCCCTGAGCTCTAGTGTCAGTTCATCCAGCAGAGTGGGAAACAAAGCCAAATGAGCCAGAGAATGATGAATGAAGCTGGTGGAACGAGGGATAGGAGAGCAAGAGGGAGGATGGCAGAAAGGAAAGCACAGGTGGAGGGAAAGAGATAGGGAGGAAGAAGTGAAACAAAACAAAAAACAAAAAACAAAAGAAAGGTGAGATAAGAAAGACAGACTACCAGGTTGCAGTGAGAGGGAGAAAACCGGGAAAAGATAGCATGAAGGAAAGATGATACACGTCAGTCCTAGAACACAGCCAAAATGCTCATCAATTTTCTAACACAGAGCCAATCCCAGGAGCTTTGCTCACTTCTTATCACACAGTATCACTATGTATGAAGTGTGCATCTTTCTGTCACTGTTTTACTTTCAAAGGAGTATTGAGCACCCAGACCAGAGCAATGCTGGGACAATTATATGCAAAGAATTAGTACAGATTCCTCGCTACTCCCAATTATCATGCCTGAAAAATTATATCTATTTCAGTTTTCTGCTGAGCTGTTTTGATGTCAATCAGCTCGGGTCAATCACACTAACAGCACTGTGTCAGACACACGGCCTGCCAGCTGTATAATGCTACTGCTGTGCCTAGCTCACACTGATGGGGAGGCAGAGCGCTCTTTTGTTTCGCCATCATCACTGTTATGATTATAGAGCTGCTTATCTCAACCCACATACGATTCGTAAATCATTGAAAAAATAAAACACTGAAAATGATAAAAAGGCATCAGAGCAGATCATCCCGCCAATCATTATGGACTATTGGATTTTCACCCAGAAGATGACAAAACAGCTTATTCTGGAGAATTCTACCAAAACAAATAACACAGGCAATCTTGTTTTCACACCAAAAATCACACAGGCCAAAGAACAAAATGAAGCCTCACATTTACACACATAATCACAATGCCAGCCCAGAGATACTGGCAAAGCAAGGCTAACATAACATCACCAGTGAAGAATGAGCGAGAGCTTGTGCACAGACGTGTGCGAATGCGAAATCAGACGTGCAAAAGAGAGCGAGTGAATGGCACCCGTGACAACCATGAGACATGGCTTCAATCAGGAAGTTGACAAACAACATATGACAATGACACGAGCCGCTACGATAGTTCATTTCATTTCACAGATATTAGAGACCAAAACGCACATGCACAAGAAATGCACATGACACACAGCAGGCCTCAACACAGCACAATGCACCAATGACCTCAAACCAGATTGTTTTATTTATTTTTTTTACCTTTTGTGCTTGGGGGAGCTAAAGAGAACAGATTAAGAAGGAAGAGGAGGTGAGAAGGAGGATGACGATGAGGAGGAGAGACAGGGTCAATACATTTGTGGATAAGTGTCAGAAAGCCTTTCAGTGCAATTTTCACTGAATGGAGTGCCAGTGGGCACATAAAGTCCACTGAACACAACTTAAAAACAGTGACTGTCTCAAGAGAGGTGAGCTTTATAGTTCAAAGGGCCACAGCAGAGAGGAATCAACACTCAAGTGCTGTATACTCTACTGTAATAAAACGTAAGCACTTCCTTATACGTGTTAGGTCAGTGCTGAGTGTATGTACTTCTGTGATAAATGGGAGGGATAATGGGACAAAGAGAAACAAATGAGCACAGAAAAACAGAAAAGGGTAAAACATAAGGGAAAGCATAGATGAGAGAAAAGAGTATATTTTCATGTAGTTTCTTGATTGCGTGGTGGGCATTTCTAGTGGAGGGCACTTACCTTTGCCTCTTTACATGGTCAAAGCTCTCACTCTTTTAATCTATACAGAAACTGTTGAAAAAAATAACTCCTTCTATTCTCTCTTGTGTCTGGACACAGTAACTTCAGCCAAGGAGGACGAGTGTGGGTGAATCAATAATACATCATGTTGTGTGCAGATTATGGATCACAGAGGATTTGTCCTTTTAACTCTGTTATCATCATTTTGGGTTTTTTTTGTTTGTTTGTTTGTTTGTTTTGGTTGTTTTTTTTTGGGGGGGGGGGGGGTTGTGTCACTCAACCATAATGGATGTACAGGAGACTAATGCAGGATTTTGGAAAATATTATTATTTTGACTTCACTACCTTTTTATGCCCAGCATGTTGGTCAGTATTGTGATAGAATAGGGGATTTAGAGATTGGAAACCACAGTGTTCACACCGAAGTCCTGAACTATTCTAGACATTACCTAATAATGGTACATGTGGGAACAATAAATGCCCTATGTGTTCAGATCAGACATTAAATTTACTTTATTATAGCAGCTCCCCAGTACAATTCCGCAATGTTGCATCCATGTTAAAAGAGCACACATAAATGCCCAAGCATAGTATTTCCAATATTAATAAATCTGAAGTGGGACTTTTTCACAGGAGAAAAGTCAATTATGGACAATACCCCAAAAAAGATTCTTCCAAGACTGTCTAGAGTTGAAAATGCTGCAACTCACAAATGTTCTGCTCACTCTACAAAACTCCCAAGCACACACCGGAGGCTCATTTACTTAATGGGTCCATCTGCTACACATAGACTCACTTAACTCATTCACAGTCAAAGGTATAAATGCAGAAAACATTGTCAGCCCTCTGCTTGTCTTTCACCCTCGATAACTTTCATTTGGCTTGTTTAAGTCATTCCCCTTCAAAATACATGTTTTCACAATACTAACTTAAACAAAATGTTCTGTGTATTATGTATATAATAATTCAGTCCATTATAGAGTTTTCTAAACCTACAACAGCCCAGTGGATATGTGGGGCTATCATGGACCATGTGAACTGCAGTCCAGTAGAAAGCAAAGCAATATTCAACTCACAGTGCTATCGATGTAGGCCTCCGTCCAAACCGTGTCATGCTCCCGGTCAATCACCTTGGGACGACTGAGAACATGGAGATACTCCATCACGTTCTCTTGCACATCTGCCAGTGTGGAAATTTGAGTGAAATACCCTGTTGAGCAGAAAGTGGAGGAGAAAGATAAACAGAAACGAAGAATTGTTCATTCTTAATTAAAGTAGATTAATTATTTAAATTAGATCCTGCCAACAATGGGACAGCACAGGCTCAGAAGTCTAACTCACTATACTGCCCAAAAACACGCAGTCTGTGTTTCTAAGCTTGTTTGAGAGTAGATCAGATGTCTAACTAAAACATTTTGGCTATATGGAGCCAGCAACATATTCCAAGCCATTGCTACTATTTTAATAATCTTGGTAACAATACAGACTAACTACATCTAGAGTTAGTCTGATGTAGACTAACTCTAGATGTAGAGTTAGTCATCATGCAAACCTGCTGTTTGCATGATGGAAATTTGGGTAAATATACGAGTAACTTTTAAAGCATCCTCCGCAAACTATTCAAGCAAGAGCCAACCATCATGGGTTTTTTAATGTGTCAATGTATATGTATATGCATGTGTATCTAAATGTAAGTTAAACTACAAGCGATTCCATCGCTCATGATAGTAATGCCGTCGTTATGATGCTAATGTGTATGTGAAAGAGGAAATACACTGTTATCTCAGGAGGAGGTTCAGAAAAAGGGAGAGGAAGAGAGCCAGCATTGCAGTAAGACAGTGACAGAGGGCAAGAAGTGACACCATGAATAAGAGAAAAGAAAAAGCACACCACATTTTCACCCAGCTGTAAAAACAGCAAACTGCCTCCATCACCGTTGGGCATTCAACTAGAAAATCATAGTCGGAGGAAATAGATTTTAGGGCCATCTTTCCTGGCAACAACTTTTACTTCACAGGGAGAAAGGACCTGAAGTCTAGACACAATACACAGATCTGTGATAGATGTGTCCATCAACCCAGCCCAAATATCTGCTAATATGCACGATTAATTACAAGCAAATCCTAAATCTATATCTACAGTAAAGCCCAAAATAGAATAATTAACTAAAAAATAAAATCTATTATTGAAAAACAGTGCTGATATCACATAATTGCTGCAATCAGTATAGCAACAAGAATGCATTTAACTATGAACTTGACCTGGAGGTGAACCTTTGCAGATCTTTTTTTTTATCCTCAGAGGCATTTAGATCTGGCTATTATCCCACCAGACGGTGCAATGAGAACACGCACATACAGACGCGCATCACACACAAAGCACACTGTCTCAGTCTAACTGCATCGTTCATCACAGCAGTGAGTCGAGAATTACTGCTCCCTCTCAAAGGCTGGGGTTGTCCTTCGAGCTGAGCCATCAGGGCCAGGTGCCGGGGGGAGAAAAATGAAGGCTCCCAACTTTCAGTGACATGACACCCATGTCGTACATACAGTACAGCCTCAGCAAGCTGTGGACAGGTTGAGGGCATCAATATATTTTTACATGACCTTGGTCTGGGTCATATGTAAGCAAGTAAGATCCAGTAAGGTGTCCCGATTCATGAAAATAATAGATGAGGTGGAAGTGAAAAATGTATCATCATCTAAGGAAGTGCCATCTTGGTGTGCAGTGCAAAAAGTATTTTTAAACCCAGCAAAAAGTTTTTGGCTTATTGTAAGGAGAGAGCTTGTCACCCTACCATGCTATTGCAAAGGTCAGGTAAAATAATCTAGGTGACTTAACAAAGGCAACTTAAAAATGTTGCCTTGCTTCCTGTTAATGCACTAATATGACATGATCAAAATGCAGTTTCAAAAAACAAAGCACAGTTTCGGCTTATTTACTGATTACCAACAGAAATATATCACATTTAAGAAGACTCAAATGACACTAGATGAAACTACTCCTGCACTGGGTGCAACAATGTAGTACTGAAGTAGCTTTAAGATTTGATTAAAATCAAGATGTTAAATTGCACGTGTAATAAACAATTTATAAAGGGATGTCGATCGCTAAGAACATCTGTAAAGACACTAAAGTTACTTGTAGGCAACACTGTGATTTGTAGTGTGAATATGGATCATATAGACGAGCCCCCAGAGAGTAGGAGGTATGCACTGGAGTAAGGAATGAGAGTCAGTAGAAGAAAAACAGAATACATGTGTGAATGGCAGCGAGGCAGGAGGAAATTTAAAGACGCAAAGAGTAGAGGTAGCAAAAGGGGATGAGCAACAATATCGACCGTCCAAAGCAACAAACTGCACACGAGAAGACAGTGAAGGCAGGGTGTGGTTGTTTGTTTTTTTTTTCTTTTAAAAAAATGTTGCCTGATATAACACACATATATCAGACACATGAAACATAAATAGATTTCCCTAATATCGTCTACGTGTGGTTGCTTATTTACTCATTTATGTTCTGTTAGACTTGACTCAGATCAGCCGATTATTGTGTTTGTGGTCATCCAAACAGGTGGGGTGTTAACAGGGAAGTTGCACAGTGCCCTCTGGTGAATAAACTATACAACATCAACACTCGTAATGTTATTGAAGAGTGTTTCTCCCATAACTTCTTTACTTTTATCATTTTCACACATCAGCCATTATAAATGCCAGTACCAGTCAACAAATAGTTACTATCGACTGATAATGTCAGCCCACTGATAAACTGGTTGGGCTCTAGTAATTACCCAATAATGCACTATGTATTTACTAGGTAAACACTTATCTATTAGAGGTCTATCACTAAAAGAGTTACTAGTTGTGTTCAAAATGTGCTTATAGCCATTCTTTCTTATAAGAAGTTGAAAATGTATTTGTTGATATACAAGTAAAGTGAAATGGTTGTTATTGGTTTGCAGTCATTTTTATTGTACTTGAGATGTGACAACACATTAATAACCATGATTGACCAACCCCTTGCAACAGCCCTATGGAGTCTAAAATGTATCTACAATAACTGGACAAATAATACCTTTGTCCTTTACACACTCACTGCCAACCAAATATATTCAAAGTATTTTGGGTGTAGTAGTAAATATACAGTAAATGCTAAGAATTAGTAAAAACATCTAACATTATTTTACCAATACTTGCACCAGTTCTATCCTAAGAGCAGACACAAATTCCTCTGGGGTTATATCAGAGTCATCCAGCATAAAAATCTGCCAAATCAAACATGCGGCGCTACGCGCTTTGGCGACTCCTTGTGAATAAGGAAGCAACCAAAAGTAGCTTTACTTGCACTGTGACACTCATAGCATTTCCAGTCCTACTAATATTCTAGGCCATACAGAGAGTTTTTGACAGAAGACTGATCTGCATCATTTCTGCACGATGGAGAGAATGTCACAGTCATCCCCCTGAATCATCATCAGTCATACACATGTACTGTAGCACTACACATGCACACACGCATACACAAATCTAAACAAACAAAATGTTTTCAGCAACCAAACGGGTCTCATGTGTACATCGCATTGCTTGCAACAGCCTTGGGGCAACATGTGCATTTCCTGGTGCATGTGCACACAAGCGCATAGCCCAACAAAAATATTCATAGACTTCTGTGAGTCTTTTTTGTCTCAGGTTTTATGATCACTAATATCCTCAAAGTCACTGGATGGGTTCTCTGATATCACGTCCAAGCAACACTGTGAATGTTCTTGTATCACACATTTACGCTCACACACACACACACACACACGCTAACACCCTTTGTGTGACCTGTGGCTTGCCTGTCTTATCTACTGGAGCCTGAGGAAATGGAGCCAGACTGTCTCTGTCAGCCACCTCAAAAGCTAAATATAGATCCTGAAGGAAAGTGCTCTACGCATTAAGACAACCATGACCACACAGAAAGCTGCTAGAAACTGGTGCATCACTATGATTAATTTGGACTTTAAGCTCAAAGAAGATGAAGTAATATGACATTTCTGGCCTGCGCAACTGGAACCCGTTGCCTCCTGTCGCATACACGTGCTTATGCTGATGAGCAGTGTATGTATGCACACAGACACATGTGCCAAAAACTCCAAATAAATCCTGCATAATGTATTACTTATCATCCGGCTGACAGCAACATGCTGCAACTTTACCCCACAAAAACAGATTATAATGAGAGGAAAAGTACAGTCTTTTAAGAGCCCACCTTTGTTAGCACATGCCATCCATTTTAGATTTTCTGCGAAGGCTGATTCTCGACCAATCAGGTAAGGGAATATACGGACCTGAAGAAAGAAAAGCAGATACCTTCCGTCATTCATTTTAATCATATTTGATAGGGGCCGCCATAGTACCATTCAGAAGATAACACTGTCAAAGCCTGGCAAAATACTCTTTCTTTATCATTTAGTGATTACCAAGTCCTTTCTCCTAGTTGATGATTGCTTCCTGAAAGTTTATTGTGTTACCTTTAAATTTAAATTTTCAGTTCCAGCTTATGTTTTTTTATTTATTCAAGAACCAAAAAATTAAGGATGAGCAAATGCAGGCGAGTGTTTGCACAATCTGCAATTACAGTGATTACAAAAGATAAATCCCGAATTAAGTAACATTTTAATTTGAAAAAGCAAGCTTTTATGTGCTCAGTACGGAGAATCTTCTTTACTCTTATGTGCCAAACCCATTTTTTTCCTGGCTCACTTGGCTCTGGCAGCAGGTGAATTTGGCAGGTGCATGTATGAGAGTGTTAAGAGATTTGTTGCCAGATTGGACCAGATGCACGCCTCTGGGGGCACAGCTGCTGTGCCTATTGCATATGCATTTTCCACTGGCTTCCTTAACCCCAACAGCATGTTTCTGTTTGTGTGTGTATATGTGCTGTGTGCACTGCATATGAATGCACACGAATGCATAGGCTTTTCAGTGTTTTAAACGTGTATTTGATACAATTTTGAATTTTGGAAAGTCTGAAAATTGCAAAAATGTATGCAAAAATATAATTTATGTACACATGAAATTTACTTTTCCTGGAATATGTATGCACTGCATTCTCTATTACATTGTGTTTCACTAAAAAAAATCCTTATAAAATTAATACATAAATTTAACACCTTGACCATGAACAGCTAGTTCGTGCCTGTTTGTCCTGGATAATGTCAGTCTGTTGATGTTTCACTGAATAAGAATCACTGTTTTACTGTCATTTTTAAAGCACCACTCATTATCTAGACCACAATAATCCTCTATTCATCAAACTTCAGTCATTTGAGTGACACTACCAAAGTGTTAGGAAAACACAACACAGCTATGATCAGAATAACGCCATGTAAGACTTTGATAAAGAGGTGTCATGTAAGCTTTTCTTCGTGTGATTATGTGTTTTACTTTACTGAAAGCCAAACTGCAACAGACTGGTTATTAAATATGGACAAGGTTTATGGCTGAGTAAGGTAAAATTGAGGTAGAAGAAGAAATAGTAGAACTTAGTAGAATAAGTAGAATAGTAGAACCAGGGCATGCAATCTTCAAGATAGTTGAATGCACAATGCAAATGCACGAAAGAATACAGACACATCAGGATATAAATACTGCAAATTCCTGCACACACATACAGTATGCATAGACACTGATATGCGTGTAATTCCAGTCAGTACATGTATGAATATTTTACATACTTTAACTTAATAATTGATTCTGTTCTCCTGTGGGAACCTTTACACATTTTTGAAAGAGTAAGTAGAAAAAGCAAGCTAAGTGTTTTGATGTTTCAGTTCAGTACTTAACAAAGTCTAAGACCAGCCAGACAAAGTGCTACTTTGAGAAACCTGGCTAATTTTACATATAGATCAACTTGATGATTTAACCTGAATCCAAATCCGCATCAAAGACAGACATGACGAGCAGAGATGGTTTGTATATGGTCACTATTCGGTAAGCCTCTTAATAAACAGATACATGTTTCTATATGTGCAGAGGACATTTGGACATAGAAGCTTTTCAGATTGCGTTTGCAGTCTGAACAGTCATGTTTGTGTGGGCTTTGATTGGATGGGGGTACTGCTCTTTTGTTTATATTCAAATAGAAGCTCTAACAGACTCTATCTGCCAATCGCTAACTGACTGATGCATAAGGCATTTAAACACTACTAACTCATAGGATCATGATGATCTTACGATTCATGATTTCTCTTTTGCAAACACATTATGTTGGTCTCGGTCTTGTTACTAATAGAATTTCTCACCTCACGGTCTGCTTTTGTTCTACCGTTTCTAAAAGCTATATTGACCCAACACTTAAAATTCATTTCAGGCCTAACATTCATCAGTATTGGAGAAGAAGATGTAAATTACTCACTTCTAAACTTCTAAACATTTTATAGTAATATATTTCATCTTTAATCTGGTATTTTTTTTAGGTCATTATATGAAAGAGACACACAGTATGAGTTTGCTAGTTTAATGGTTTGTTTACTGAAGTGTTGACCTGCATTTGGCCAGACACAGGCTTCTCCCAGGAATATGTTTCTCACTCTAGCATTAGTTTACAACTTGAGTATCTCTCAAAATTCAAGTTATGAGCCTGAGACACACTGAGACTGACACATGAGTACTCATGGTAGCACCAGTCTAGGGCTTAGTTAGTTCTTCTCATTTACCGAAGGATGCTCTTTTACTGAAAGAGTTGTGCACTTGGCTGAATGCATCATTCGCTCTGAGATTCCTGACCTGCTGTCCATCTACACTAAGCGGTGCAAGACCAAAGCCAGGATGATTATGAAGGATCTCTCAAGAATGCACTCTTTTCACACTGCTGAGGTCTGGGATGTGCTTCTGCTCCCTCAAGGCCAGCACATTTCTTGCTAGTTTAGTTTTATGTTTACGTTTATGTAAACATTAAACTGTTTCGTTTTTTATGGTAGGGCATTGCACAGCAACAAGCATTTCACTGCATGTCGTACTATGTATGATTGTGTATGTGACAAATAAAATTTGAATTTGAATTTGAGAGCCTAAGGATTGTCCTTTATAGGCTGTAGTGCTGAGTAATCACCAGGCAGTTATGCTTAACCCTTTAGAACACGATGCACAATGGCGGCAAATGCAGGGTAATGTTGCCTTGTGATGCACTGCCAAATGGTGGTGACAGACAATTCAATTCAATTTTATTTATATAGCGCCAAATCACAACAACAGTCACCTCAAGGCGCTTTACATTGTTAGGTAGACCCTACAATAATACATACAGTGAAAAACACAACAATCATATGACCCCCTATGAGCAAGCACTTTGGCGACAGTGGGAAGAAAAAACTCCTTTTAACAGGAAGAAACCTCCGGCAGAACCAGGCTCAGGGAGGGGCGGCGGCCATCTGCTGTGACCGGTTGGGGTGAAAGAAGGAAGACAGGATAAAACACATGCTGTGGAAGAGAGCCAGAGATTAATAACAAATATGGTTGAATGCAGGGAGATCTATTAACAATTCAAAAGCTAGCATAGTTGTGTGTAGGATAGCATATCAGTCTCCTAATGCTGAGGGGTGTAAATGTGGCTCACTGCTAATTCCAGACAGTGTGCAGCATCTTTCAATAGGCAGGGATGTCTTGTTTCACCTCGCCTCTCAAGGAGTTTTACAGGAGTTTTTTGAGTCTACTGTCACACCAAGAGCTCCCATAATCAGTGTAGCCCTTTGCATCCAGTGGAAATTTTCTAATAACAAATCATCTGATTCACTGTGCCCATACAGACCTTTCAGTATATTGAAAAGGAAATAAGAGCAACACTGTGACGCACTAATTAAAAAAAAAAAAAAGAAACAACAAAGAAACAAACCAAAAAATAATT
>VURO01020611.1:0-23190 GCA_015108175.1 Pelvicachromis taeniatus
CCACAGAGCCATTCAAATAGCCCTCTTCTTTTCTAATGGAACGTAAAGCAATTTCCCCTGATAATGGTGCTTGGATGTTATAATGCCAAGCAGAAGACTCAGAAATCCATGTTGTTACACTGACAAGGATCATTGTTGATGAAGTTTATTTGGAGAGTTATTATCATACATTTCGTGTAATTACTTTGGACTTTCCCTCTCTGCTGAATGTACAGACAGAGGCAGTGGTATGGTTTCATTTATTTTACTTAATTGCTCTATGAAACATTAAGACCTAAGGATTTGAGAAAGGATCAGTCTGTTCTTTGCTTAAATATGATCTTTCATACAAAAGAGGCATTGGTCTCAATGAGATTAACAGACTAAAGATAGGATTAATAAACAGTGGTGAATCTGGAGAGAAAGCCTTGAACGTTTTACTTTAACCTGGCATTAAGTGTCAGTGACTGAAAAGGATGAGCAATAGGTACATCAGAAAGATCCTGACATTAAGTGAAATTATCAGTGTTAGATGAGTCATAAGTGAAAAGTACACTAACATTAGAAGAGATAAATATATTATCAGCTACTTAAGTGGGTGACTTTGAGAGGCTTATTGAATTTTCCCTTTAGTTTTCTGGCATCTGCATATGAATACGTTTACATTTGCTTATGTACTGTACTGTGCAAGAGTCTTTGAACCAACCCTTCTTTATATTTTGAGTCAAGGAACCCTCTTGCTATTTGGTCTTGAGCAATAGGTCTCCAGTCTGTCTTAAGTTCATTGACACTGGCTGCTTTTTCACTCATTTTCAGTCCAGTGTTTGTACCTTTTGGAATCAAAAGGTACAAAAAAACAGGCACCTAACTCAAGGGATGAACCAGTGTTGTGTCTACACATAACAGACAACTTAGCATAGAACAATTTTTAAATTATATCTTTGTTACAAACAGTCTGTCATAAAAGCATATAATTTGTTCTCATTTCTTTAGTTGAATCTATGAAAAATACCAAAGATAGCACATTTTGACCATAAAATAGCATTTTTCCACCAACAAGGTGCTTTCCAAGGAGCTGTTAGCTTAACACTTGGCATATATGTATGATGTGTTCTTCAAGAATTTTAAGAAACTGGACAAGTGAAGGAAAAAAAAACAAGAGGTCAGGTCTAGAAAAAGTAACAACAGTAGATGAACGTTGCCTGAAAGCCATGTCCTTCAGGAGAAGGAAAAAATCCAGCAAAAATCTGAAACAGGACCTGAATGATGCATCTGGCCCTTCAACTGACCCATCCTCCGGTGGCTGTCAAGAGGTATGCCAAACTACACATGAACTGAACTGAAAATCAGTTTGAATGGGTCTTATGGAGAGATCAATTCAAATGTGAAATTTTCAGTTCAAATCATTGTCACTATGGACGGAGGAATAGAGGAGAGGAGGAGAGCGGTGCCACAGTGAGTGTCTACAGTAATGTGTAAAACATGATGGAGAATCTGTCATGATGTGATGCATTTCAGTCAAAGGTGTTGCAGATCGTGTCAAAATTAATAGAATTTGGAACCAAGAAAAGTATAATCAGATTTTGATCCACCATGAAATGCCATCTGGAAAGACTCTGATTGGCAACAGCTTAATTTTCCAGCATCACAGAGACACTGCCAGGGTAGTAAAAGCACATCTGGGTAGAAAAGCACACAATAAAACTTTATCAGTCATGGATCAGCCTCCCTAGAGCCTGGATCTAAATGTTCTTGAAACAGCATGAACAGCCGCTAACATCCAAAGATCTACTGCGCTTCCTCTAAAACAATGAAAATACAATTTTTCTCAAAGTTAATTCTTGAGTTTTGCTCATTCAAACATTCTGAATACAATTTTTGGCTTAAAAAGATTTTATATTTTTTTTTTACTTTTTCTACCACTAAAGTAATAAAATTCACAAATGATTGTTTTAGGCAGTTTGACATAGTTCACTTACTGCTCTCCTCCCTGGAGAGCCATCCTAGTCAAAATCCCGTCAGGAGAGCATTTGACCTGAACGACAGGAAGAGAAAATGTCACAGAGAGTTAGCGTCTGTGTCCGCATAAGATGTGAACAAGTGCATATGGTTGAACTTGTACACACACACACACACGTAACTACATGTATATTCATTCTTTTTACTTACCTTTCCCTGTGCTGCAGTAGAAATCCCTAAATTGCTCCTCGCTGAGAAAAAAGGATTTGAGGGAATTTGTCTAAACTGCATGGCTCTTTAGCACGCTCCACAGTGGGTCCAGCAGCTGTTAGACACCAGATGGGGTCAGAATCCAGCCTCGCACTTAAATCATGCAATAGTGATGGTTCCCAAATATTTTTGGCAATAAGTTTATTTTGTCCAAAGGAAATGGAAGCTCAGTGCCAAAGGGTTTTCTCAACAGCCGAGTCATGCTTAGCAGCTGATGTTCCTTTTGCATTGTTAACACTACAAACATTTAATCTGTTTCCAACAGAGGAGAAAATAGTCACAATTCACAGTTTAGGCAGATTATGGATACAAAACAAGTTGCTTTATGAAGAATTGGAGGAAAAGTTGGCAGACCAAATAGGGGACCGTGTACCTTTGTAGAAGAAGAAAGGAATGCTCATATAGTATAGGACTGATCTCGGAAAGCATTTTTATTAGAAGTAGATTTACAGTTTTCATAAACCAAACCCCTGCACTCTACAGACACACACTGAAGGAAAATATTAAACTTGGCAGTGTTTTGTTGCATCCAGACTTCAAATATGAAAGATTAAATCAGGTGGATTACATTTTTTATGAAGTCAGGAGGTGATCTTTGCTCAGATTAACCTCTCTGTGGGCTACTGATATTAAATTACCAGAAATATTCTCTATAAATGCTTTTTTATTCTCCTATAACCCCATGCTATTATTTTTAAAAATATGCTCCCACTTCTGGTCTTTTGAAGTGACAAGTCCAGCACGAAGTGCTAAATTACGACTCATGGAAGACTACATTTCTCCCTGGAGGGGGGTTTTCACAGGCAATTACTGTTTTATGCTTGCCACTAGTGCTATGAAGTGTGCTGTGGTCAGGGTACACATGCCGAGGTCATGTCAAAGAATACAAAGCATGACGTATGCTGGGCGATGCTGTTTAAATAAAATCATGTGCACAAGCCTTGAGTCATCCCTCATTTCTGTTTTTCTTTTTTTCCAAGGAGCCAGACTTTCATGCCATTTTTCAAGTGGTCTTGAGCTTCTAACATTGACTGCTTTTTCACTATTTTCAGTCCAGTCTTTGTACCTGACCATTTTCAGAGGAATGTTTTTGTTTGTTGAGCCACTTAACACTGACCTATGAACCATTCAAGCATAAAAAGGCACCAAACTCAAGGGAACCAGTGTTATGTCTACAATAACAGACTTATTATTAGCAAAGAGCCAATTTTAAATTGTATCTTTAGGCCCTTTGTTACAATAGCCTGTTGCAAAAACACATAATTTGAATACCAAAGACACAGTTTAAAATGGTCTCAGTGGAAGGGTGGTTGTCAATACGTCAGGCTTATTGAAAAGAAAAAGAGAGAAAAGGGAGAAAAGACTGAGGTATGCCAAACTGCACAACAAAGAACTGAAAATCTGTGGCAACAGGTCTCATGTCGTGATTAATCTGAATTTAAAATCTTTGTTATTATAGAACACGAGGTCAGGAGACATGTATGACAGTGACTGTCTACAGCCATCTGTAAAACTCAGTGGAGGCTCCTTTGTGATTTTCCTTTATCAGCATTTCCACCATCTAATACCAACTGGAAATCATCTGACTGGTAACAGTTTTATTTTTCAGCATTAAAATGACACACTGATGAAATCAAAGCATACCTGGACAGAAAAACACACAATGGGACACTCTTAGTCATGGATAGGCATCCCCATAGAAAATGCTTCAAAATTACTGAAGCAGTGTGAAATCACCTTGACAGAAAATAGAACAAAAGATCCAAAGAAGAACTTTGAATTCTCAAAAAGTTGATTTGTCACTTGGATGAGTGACGAAACGTTTCTCCCACTGAAAACGCTACGTCCAGATGAACAGAATCAACTTTTTGAGATTTCCTTACCTGGTTGATGGAGCATGCATCAAGACAAGAGCTTTGAACTGAGAATTATTTGTGAAGATGAATTAAAGAAATTAGAAGAAACCTGTCTGCGAGAGCTCAGGCTGTGTTGCCGAATGAAGGTGGTCTTACCAAATTTTGACTTTGAAGTTTGTTAGAATCACTCAAGCTGTTCTTGTCTGATATACTGTTTTTCTAATGTACCTTTGCCCATATGTCAATAAAATCTTCAAGGATATTTACCTAATTATAGCATCCTTGTAAAGTGTCTATACTTAAAATACATACACAAAAGAAGGAAACAAAGTTGATCAGGAGCATTAACCTAGCAGAGGGAGGTAGCACCCACCCAACCCTTCCCTTTCCACTTATGAACCCTGACCACGATGACATAAAGCCAAGGAAGGGAGAGGCTAAAAAGATATGTCCCACACTGTCCTTCTGACCATCACAAAAAGGCGTATTCCTGTTTGTTTATTCAGGCCTTTAGAGTTCACCTCCTAGCGAGATGAAGGAGGAAGGTTTCAATCAAGATAATACATAAAAGGTTTGGAGTTGCACCAAGTTCTTAATAATCAACAACAGAACAGGAAAAACGATAAAACACTGAGCAGCATGGGGACCATTTGTGTTCCTGGTTTTAATTGTGGAGGGTTAAGGGTCACAAACCCAGCTCATACATAAACATGCATATGTGCTGCTGAAAGTGCACGCACGTACAATATCTGGAAGAGTGCTTAAAACGTAGACACGGGACTTTTTTCTTTTATGAACACACCATCCCTCCAGCAGATGAACAGTTGTTATAGGATAGGCTGTCTTCATTATGTTGTGTTACCAGTGTGATGGCATGAGCTGAGGTTGCCACTGATTTGCTACTGTATATAATTAATTCTGGTACATGATTCACCTCAAAAGACTGCTAAGCTGTTTAAACACGTTCAGACATGCTCGGTAACACACACTGCTTGGTGCCAGTTAATTAGCAACCTCAACGCCAAAGTCCTAATCTGCGGGGACGTACTGTTATTATTGCTGCCAATGAAGCCACATGCCAAAAAAAAAGTGTTTGACACCTTGAATGCTGATGCGAGGCAAGTTTACTGAGAAAAACAAAGAACATTCATTCCTGTAACTGTCCAACCATGAAATTTCTAAAAATGGCAACTATAAATATGATGGACACACACTGACTCACTGGACCGGGGAATGGAATTGATTAGTCTTCAGCTTTTATCCGCATCAGCTCCTAATTGTCCTGATGTGCTGCTGAAAAGTCTATTTTTTTTAACAGTCTTCACAGGCAAGTGAGATGCAGGAACGCATATAACAAGGGAACTTTCATCCACCAGCTCGTTGAGATCACATCGTGTATTTCACTCACCATGAAGAAGTAGAAACTATAGAGGAGGCTACAGACGTGCATTTGAGGATTTTCAGTCATCCAAATAGACTCTGAAATAAGTTTTGCTTTGAAGTTTATGAAGAGGCCCACCCTCTCACTTCAGTTTTAAGTAGGTAAGATGAGATGGCGTGGTATTATAAGCAAACAAACATGGCTAATGGCTTTATTCATGCTTTGTAGATGACTACAATATATCTTAATAACTGGACAATATGACAACATGAACATTGCATGTGTTGGGAAATTAATATTATTTCCCAAAATGCTTATTGAGAAATTGTATTAGATGTAGTAGTGCATTGACACTGATATGCATGTGATTATATGTGACATTACGTGGCTGATACAAAGCTGGTTTTTCAATTTTTTTGTTTTGTTTTAAGAATACATCAAGAATGAGCGAGAACAGCTTGAAAAAATTGTACAAATGACTGCAAGTCACATTCCTCAGCGGTTCCTCCTCCTTCTCTTAACCATAAAAAGGTGTCTTCATTGTGTGTTCCCAGTAAACAGAGACTTATGGTTGGCTGAAAGTATGTGCACAGTGTTAAAGCTGTTTAAAAGTAAAGAATGCTTTTCTTTCATTTTTTGTTTTTGGTCAGCTGCAGGAAAAAGAATGACTTTCCTCTTCAGCCTAAAACACAAATTAATGAACTGGGCTTGCCGGCAGTGGTTTGACCTTGAGCGTGACCCAAGTAGAAAGAGACTTTCCAAGCACTCCTAAATTTAAATTTTTTCAAAATCACTTAACAAGCTGCAGTGAATCACCTCTCCCATCAGACCTGCTCTTGAGAGGGTGAGACACTTTCCACAGAGAAAAACTGTGAAAGACTGTTGTATGAGCCGACCAATAAAACGCCTCTTTCAACAACTGCACCAGCCCATTATATGGTTTTCAATCCCCAAAGCTTCTTTTTTGTGATGCCTTCTTCAGTTTCTTGAGGCCCCCAGCTTCTCTGCGGCACAAACGTATCCTGCCTGAGCCCTACTTAGAATCTGTGTGTATCATGACCGCTTGTCAATCAGGATAAGCAATGCCTCTAGTATTTCCATCATTGCGGTGGTAATGCAAAAACTTGGCCAGAACTCCTAAATGTCAAATTCTGTTGAGCCTATCTGGGTATAACAGCGCAACTCTTGTGGCTTGCAGAGTGCTGCAGAGAGGCTCAGTTCAGCCTTCTGCTCATTATAAATCACAGCAGCTTACTCAGTCATCTGGAAAAATATTCAAACTATTTTAGGGGACTGCATCCAGAATGGTGAAGGTGACAAACAAATCACACAAAAGGGAGCTATAAGTTAACTGAGATTAATTATAACTCATTTAGGCTTCTATACCAACTTGTGCCAACTAACGATGAATGTGGGCATATTAGATGGGATGTAACATGTAAATACATTACTGGAGACTTTAGTTTTGTATGTTGGTGTCAGGTCCTGTGGGACCTTTTTAGAAGACGTGCATGCACTTTTTTTTTTTTTGGCTTGTTTGTTTAATCTTTTGCAAGACGTTTTCTGTCTTTTGAGGAACAGAGTCATAAAATATTTTTGGCAGACAATAGTAACTTGAAAGCCAGGCAGTCAATTAAACCTCTTTTTCTTTACAGCAGCCCAGACAGACTTCTATTAATGCCTTCAAACTATCGATTGAGTCATGCTAACATGTATTTATGGCAGAGAGAGGTGACAAGAATATACTTGTAAAATCTAATGCTTTATCAACCATAAAGCAATGGTCAATTGCAAAGAAAAATAGCAGGAGCAGAAAGCATGCTAAACAATTAGAATTCAGAAAGGTTACAAACAACTTAACAATTTCAGGCCTTTTTACACCATTTACTGCATCCAATTACTTTTTACAGCAGCATCCAATTACTTAGAGTGACTGGGGCAGCTGCAGATCAGGAGGTAGAGTAGGCCGTCTGCTAATTGGAAGGTTGATCCTTGGCTCCCGTAGTCTGCGTGTTTAAGTATCCTTAGGCGAGATACTGAACCCAAAGTTGCCACCAATGCATCCATGTGAGTGTGTGCGAATGTTAGGCAAAGCACAAAACGTAGAAAAAGTGTTTGTATGCATATGTGTGAGTGAGTGAATGAAGCTTGCAGTAAGAAAACAATTTGACTGTGCAAATTGAGTAGATGGGCTGAACTAAGTGCAGCCCATCTACTAATTTGTGCTTGCATAATTATCTGTTATGATGTCTCAGGAAATGCATTTGGCCTGTTCTAAAAGTATACCAAAAAACCCAACAGGTTTGCTAGAAATTGTTGCAAAAATGGGAAATTACTATTATGTTTTTTCAACCATTTCTTTTCTTCTTCTTTATTTTAAGAGGCTCCGTTATCGTGATCTCTTTTTTTCCCAATCGTCCCTCTGCTGTTCAGATAAAAGCCACTAATACACGTAGGAGCTCGTTGCCATGAGCTCTGCGCCATCTAGTGTCAAAATGCACACAATTAACCTAAAGGCGGAAGTGTGACAACAAAACATGTGAGAGAAAGTTATCAAACTACCCACTGACACTTAGAGCAAAACAGGAAATTAAAAAAGTTAAGATGTTAAAAAAAATCTTTATTCGTTTATGATATTAGTACTTTATTAAAATTGTAATAGTTGCCTTTAATTTGTTTAAGCATAACAATGCGCTAATACATACATCAACCTATAGACGTCGAAAATATATATCGGGCAGGTCGAGGATCACAAAAAGAAAGACGTCTAAAGGACAGTCACATGTTTATCTAGCTTCTTCTTAGCATAAAATACAGATTTGCATGATGTCCTAAATATTTTCGTTGCTACGTCTGTGCTGCACTTGAAATGCCTAGCGAAATATTTTTCCACGACATGACGCCAGACGTTTTCGCTCCCGATGTTATTTTGAAAGTCATCAGCGGAAGTTTAGCGTTAACCTACTGCGAGCTTGTCCTGTTAGATGCCAGCCTGCATGCAGAGAACTACAGCACTAACAGCATGGCTTACAGTGCGAAGATCGGTCCGTCCATCCTGAGCAGCGACCTGTCCTGTTTGGGCAGCGAGTGTGTGAGGATGATGGAGTGTGGGGCGGATTACCTACATCTGGACGTCATGGACGGGTCAGTTTGTTAGCATGTAGTTTATCTGTCGTGCTAGCTGCTAGCAAGCCAGTTACAAGCTCAGTACTTGAGAGCCAAAGTTGGCTAACATCAACAAGCTAACCTAGCTTGTCAAAAGTTAAGCTGGGGAGGCGATATTTTTGTAACTGGTTTAAATGGAAGGTTCAAACCTTCTGGGTGCTAAACTATTATACTACTGTCTTTGAAGTCTTATTGCCTTGTACTTCTCTGTGGTAGTTTGGACAGTTTTAGCTTTCTCCACACTTACGCAAGACGTCAGTGTAAGCTGTTTGTGCAAGATAAAGCAAGAGCACAACAGTGGCAATCTAAACGTTTGTCTTTGTTTCCTCTTTAAGGCACTTTGTGCCCAACATCACGTTTGGTCATCCCATGGTGGAGTGCTTGAGGAAGTCAATAGGCCAAGACCCGTTCTTTGGTGAGACTTAGTGATCAAACAATCACTGTTATTGTAGTGTTGTGCCGCACAGTATTGGGACAGTGTGAATGTTGCAGATATGCACATGATGGTGTCTCGGCCTGAGCAGTGGGTCAAGCCTATGGCCGCAGCAGGAGCCAACCAGTACACCTTCCACTTAGAGGCCACCACCAACCCTGGAAACCTCATTAAGGAGATTAGAGAGAGTGGCATGAAGGTGAGGAAAAGACCCCAAAAGAAGATTTACTTTACTATGCATTCGCTTATTCACTGCCTTGACAAAAAGACATCTTGCATAATTGTAGTGTTTCTAAATGATATTGATAGGGAAATATAAAACGGCGGTATTTGTTATAAACATGTGAGTGTTAAAGTGACCCTCGCTCACTTGTATTACAGGTGGGTTTAGCTATTAAGCCTGGTACTACTGTTGAAGAGCTGGCTCCCTGGGCTAACCACATCGACATGGCTCTGGTAATGACTGTTGAACCTGGTTTTGGTGGACAAAAGTTTATGGAAGACATGATGCCCAAGGTAAGGACAAAGCGAAGATGGAGAATGCCCATTTAAAGAAAAAGAGCATTACACATAACCACAATAGAACACATTGGATTTGTCATACCTGCTGAGTTTTCCAAGTAGCACAGTGCAGTTGTTATATTCTTTATTAGCATATGAGGTGTAAGGCCAATGTTTGTCTTATTTGATAAGTTTAAGAAAGAAAATTAAAGGAATATGCATTAATAAAATTAGTGTGCGTTTCTCTGTACACTACCTCTAAAATTGTCCAAGTAAGAATGCATAGTAAGTAGCATTAAACACTACAAAGAAGAATGGATAATCATAATAAAAGGAAAGCATCCACTCATAGTGCTTCCACATGAATTAAGAGGGTACGTAGTAGCCAGGTACTGCTAATTAAATGCATTTGATTAACTGGCCATCAGTAAGTGTGAGCACCTTTATAAAAGCAGACGTTTTGTTAATTTGTTGGTCTGGAGGATTAAGGTGTGTGTTAATTCATTGTCTAGGAGGAAGGATAACAGCATGATCTTACAGAAGCAATTATTGCTATCCATCAATCTGGGAAGGGTTATAATGTAATTTCCAAACAATTTGAAGTCTGTCATTTTACAGTGAGAAAATTTACTCATAAAAGGCAAATATTGAAGGCACCTGTCAATCTTCCATGAGTTGATGTCTCAGCAGATTTATTCCATGGTCATAAGGTGCAGCCCTTCAAAGAAATAGCAAAAAGCCCAAGAGCTACATCTCAGACTCTACGGGCCTCTGTGAGGAAGTTCATGACAGTAAAGTTAGAAGATTGAACAAGAATGGGTTGTTTGAATGGGTTGCCAGGAGAAAGCCTCTTCTCTCTAGAGAGAACATGACAGCACAGCTCATCTTTGCAAAGTTGCATCTGGACAAACCACAAGACTTCTGGACCAATGTCCTTTTGACAGATGAGACGAATGTGGAGATGTCTGACCAAAGTCCACAAACCAAACACATCATATCAGCACAAACAGCTCATTCCGACTATCAGCACAGTGACAGAGGGGTGACGATTCTGACTTGTTTTGCAGCCACAGCACGTGGGAACGTTGCAGTCACTTAGTCGACTATGAACTCTTCTGCGTATCAAAGTATTTTAGAGTCAAATGTGGTGGCGTCTATCTGACAGTTACAGCTTGGCTCAAACTGGGTCATGTAACAGGACAATAATCCGAAACACAATAGCAAATCTGCAATAGAATTGCTAAAAGAAAATAATCAAGGTGTTGCAATAGCCTAGTCAAAGTCCAGATTTGAACTGATTGTTGTGGTGGGCTCTTTAAAAGAGCTGTGCATAAATTAATACCCACAAATCTCAAGAAATTGAAGCAGCATTGTAAAGCAAAGTGGGCAAAAATTTCTTCAACACTGTAAGAGTGATAAAAACATATGGAAAACTTCAAGTTATTGCTGCTAGAGGTGCTTCCAAAAACTGCTGAATCATTGTCACACACTGCTTCTGTATTTTGGCTTTGCTTTTATTAAATGAATAATGGCAAAATATAATATGCAGTTTATTATGGCTCCACTGATAGTGTATTTTACCATGACTCTATTCCTCATAGCCAGCCTGCTGTGGGCAAAGCTTGTTTTCCACAAGCATAGCCCACAGCAGGCTAATACAAAATATTGCATTGCAGACTTCGACAAAACAGTGCAACCCTTTGCTATTTTGATGACATGTGGGCTCAGGTATATGTGAAGAATGTGGTGTATAAGTGCTGCTGGGCCTTTGTAGTGATCACAAACAGATGCTTTTAGGATGACTCTGTTAGTTCCATTTTGAGGAGGATTTCTTATGTGGGTGAAGATTTGGTGTAAAAAGCCAAAAAAAACAAACCCCCCACACTGTATGATATGTGTAGACTGTTGGTTGTTGACAGTTCTGAAAACAGTTTAGTCTTATTGAAGCAGGTATTTACCACAATATAGTAGTTTTGTTTGGCCTGCAGTCTGGTTGAGGAGGGGTGTATGTTATTAAACCAGTATTATGGTGTGCCTTTGCTCTCCTACTAATCTGTGAAAATTGTATTTGGCACATTTTGAGCTCTTTTCTGTGTATGTGTGACTCAGGTAAGCTGGCTGCGGAGTCAGTTCCCGTCATTAGACATTGAAGTAGATGGAGGGGTCGGTCCTGACTCTATTCACAGGTGTGCAGAGGTAAACGATATATATATATATACATACATATGTGCATGTATGTATTTATGTGTGTGTGTGTGTGTATGTATATGTTTTTCTTACACTTTGTTTGCTCCCATTTGCCCTAGGCAGGGGCTAACATGATTGTGTCAGGCAGTGCTGTGATTGGCAGTGATGACCCTCGTTCTGTCATCGCCCTCCTGCGCACCGTGGTGGCCGAAGCAATCCAGAAGCGCTCGCTAGACCGCTGAGATGTTCTATTTATGGTCCTCACAGCGACGCTCTACCTACCTGTCCCAGCAACACCACCACAGCAGCCAGCAGGAAGGAATCAATACGGACATTTCTGGGTTAGAGGTTGAGGGTCCAAGTCTGAACAGGGGGCTTCAGTGGAGGTGTGTGTTGACGGCCAAATCCAAATCACTTTGATGGAGTGACGTTGCGTCATGCCTCCTAAAACTTGAACTTCATCCTTTTTGCCACAGTCTCCTGAATAGTTAACTCAAAACGAGTCTCAGCTCAGCATAGGAACATCTATTTCAGGACCGGAGCTAATGCTACTCTGAGAAACTCTGTAAACATTCCTGACTGTCGTTTTGATTGACACTGTGCGTTCTCCCTATGAATCACAGAAATAAAATGGCCCAGATATCATGGTTTCAGACATCAAAAAATACAATTTTGACTCGTTCATTGTTGTTGAAATCACAAGCTGTTTACTGTAATACTGAGTAGAATTATTGTACACCACTAAACCGTGAAATTTAATTTTTCAGATTAAAAAGACTTAAGTATAAGGTAGTGTGTGTTCTTTGCAGTTTGACGATAAATGTGTTTCACACATTAGGTACATACTTCATTGGGTACAATCACATTGTATTAACTTAAGCATTTATTCATGAAGAACTAGAATGGGTGAAGAAGAGTGATTTAAGTGACTATGGTGGTTGGTGCTAGACTGGCTGGTCTTTTTTTTTTTTTCTTTTCTAACTACTGGAATTTTCCCACTCTTGGGTCCAAAAATACCCAGTGAGCAGCAGTTATCTGAGGGAAAGTGCCGTGTTTGTGTCAAGAGGTTGGAGGAGAATGGATGGGATATGGGGGATAATTTTCTGGCTCATTTGAACTCTTTAATTCCAGTTGAGCATTGTTTAAATACTACAGCCTGCCCGAGTTTTGACGCTGACTATGTGCATGCCTTTATGACCACAGTGTACACATCTTCTGATGACTGCTTGCAGCAAGATAAAACATCACTAAGCTCAAATCATCTCCAACAGCTTTCTTGAACATGTCACTGAGCTCACTGTACTCAAATGTCCTCCATGGCCACCGGATCTCATTGGCATCCAACTTGGTACTAGAAAAGTGTTGTAGGTTGTGATCCTGTAAAAATGGTTGAAACACTTTAAACAAATCAAAATGTGGAGTACGCTGAATTTTATCCAGCAGGCATTTCTCTCTATTTGGGCAAATAGAAGGATGTCCATGTCTAAATACAATAATTCAGTGTAAAGATGCACGTTTAAAAGTAATGCCTGCAGTAGTATGAAAGAGAAACAAATGTTAATAATTTAACACACTGAATATTTTAGATATAAAACTGGAGCTGCCTCAATGAGACAGAACTGTAAGGTGCTCCTTAAACATTAATTTTACAGCAATGATCTTGAATTCAAAACCCACTTTACATCAGTGGAGCTGATGAACAGCAGGTGAACACATTTCAGTTCTCGGGAATGAGTTTCGGAGAGAACCTGTCACTGCCGGCACACATCTGCCTGGTTAAGGAAGCTCAGGAGTGACTATACTTAAGAAAACTTAACGAGAACTTGACATGGAAATTCTTCTTAACTTTTACTCAGGAGCAGAGGAGAGCATCTTAACTAGAAGCGGCACAAAATGCTTTGATTTTTACCAGCATCCGTCTATTGAGCGTCACTGTTAACAGTGAGGCATCTGCACACAGCCCGAAGGATACTAAAAAAATTGCCATCTGGCAAAACGAGGAGGGATCCAGTGCTGTAGCACCACACTTCAGAGCAGTTTGTTTCCTTGGGCAATTTATTTATTAATTTTTGCCATGTTTTTTTTTGTGTGTGTGTGTGTGTGTGTGTTAGTGCGATACATTTACAACATTTGAATTTGTCATAAAACCTTGTGTTGTATGTTGACAATTCAATCTTACATTTTACTGCAGCAGCCTGCTCGATCGCGTCTACTGTTGATATTAAGTCTGTTTTATTCATCCTCACTCAGGTTACACTTCTGCTTGTCACTGGGTATATTTTCCACAGCTCTTTTAACTCAAGTGGAAGGAGATTAATGGCTCCTCCACAGAGAAAATATAGAGTACATGATCCAAGGAGCGTGACTGACTTGCACTGATTTTTTTTTTTTTTCCCTCTCCCATTTGTACACTAGATGGCGATTTTGGACAAAACCCTTTTTGATTAAATAGTCAGGGGTGTATTTATTCATTTGTAAACACGGAAAAATATTTTACAAGCCTCCAGATTAAAAAGTCAGTGCTGTAATCTATGGTGCGTTCAGGCTTACTGTGAACAGCAACGCTACAAATCCAGGAGATAATTGGACACAGAGTGATTGCTGTGAATAAGAGAAGCCGTCTGTCCCTGTGCATATTGACAACACTACTTTAACCTCTGACTGCTTTTCAAAGACTTTTATTGCCCTGTCAGTTTCAATCATTACACTGAAAAAAGGGGGCTGTTATTTTTCAATTGATTTCTGTCTAGCAGTGGTGCCAGTGCCTGATTTGTTTGAACAAGGAGAAATGCAAGTTTACGAGCAGGATGTGTTTCCAGGAATCGATACGTAGCATTGCATTTGTTGAGTCAGATTTGGATGCAGAACCTCGTTTTTCCCGCACACCCAGAACGTCCAGAGACATATCTGTGGTTTCTCTCATCTCTTTATCTGTTGGAAGAATCCCTCCTGTCAATGAGAATCACCCATGACATACTTCAAACTGCAAGCAGCTCACTCTTAATAATGCAGCATATGTCTTGGAGGCAATTCACAGAGCTGCTGAAATATTGATGCCTAAAAATCTGTATTTTTATTTTAACATCACAGATAACGGCAGATAATGTCATCATCTTTGCTTACAGGGTCGATGCACACGTGTATAAAGGTTTGCATAGTGTGCGAGCGTGTTACAGGGGAGTTTGTGCATTATATGAGTGTTTGCGCATTATTGGGGGAATCTCCTGTGACCGATTTCTGTTCTAATAGAGGATGACAGCCGTTTTGTATGCCTGTGTCGCTGCCACTTGGAAATGAGAGACAATTCAATGTGAGTGAGTTGTCAGCACCTACACATGCTCCACACTACTTAAGCCATGTCGCAGTGTCATTATTAGTTAATTGACAGTTGCTGTTTCACTCTCCACACTATCTACATACCATTTGTTGATTTGTTATGAAGTTATAAAAGCAGAGAGAGAGAAATGTCGGCAGCAGCAGTGAGAACTAGAAAAAAACGGGTTCACGGGGGGTACAGGATGCTCAAAGAGGGACACATGCACACACCTCACATACTGGTCCTTAACTTATAGATCAAAGTCAGTCATGAGAAATTTCTTTCTCCGGTGTCATGACAACAACATCCGGAGGTACTGTTATTTGTGGTTAAAGGCCGTAATAGATGGGAAATGACTGGGACACAGAGAAGAATGGTCCCAGATCAATCAGCCCTTGGCTTGTCCTCCTAGTAACATGTAAAGTGCCTATGCCTTTCACAGCATGCTACTGGCCTTGTGCAAAATAAAACAATGGACACACATGCCACACACTGGGAATGGCTGAGAGCGCCCGCACGAGCAGGTGTTGAAAGTCCACAAAACGATTTTACACTAAAAAAATGAGTCAGACAGCCATCATGCGGAGCTTTTGATCTTCAGAGAGCTGAATGTCTCAATGCCTGGCAGAGGTGTTTGCAGACTTCAACAGAGTACCACAGGGTGTACAACCAAACAGTGAAGGTGGTCAGATCAGCAAACAGCATGTCCCTCCAGAACCTGTCTTGATAGCCTGCAGTTCACAGAAACACATTACCACAACAGGGTTCTGCTTTAACGCCTGGTTTGAGTGCGAGTATCTACATCTAGATCTACATCTGGAAATTTTACCCCAGGGTCTCAAACATTCTGATACCGGTATCTCTTACCATATGCATGATCACGAGAGATGAAAAACAAGATAGGGAACCCTACTACATGCTGTCAAATGCTCAACTGCCTCATCCAAAGATGCTGTTTGAAGTAACTTGCTTGTCGCAGGGGAATATGTTTTTTATGTTTCTGTATTTTCCTCTCCTACTCTTCTCTCTTCTGCCATTTATTTTGTTCCATCTATTCCCTGCAGCACCATCTTTGCCTCCTCACTCTTTCCTCCTTTTCTGGGATTATTGTATAGTAGAATTATATCTTTCTGCTCCTCTAGTCTTCTTCGGCACTAAAGGCACATTAGTGAACTCGCTTTGCCTGCTCCTGCTCATTCATAATTACTTGGCATCCCACAGGAGAACAAGATGCACATCACTGATTAGCTTGCTGTTTACCAACTTTACTTATGCATAAAGGGCTCATCTGATTGAACGTGCATCATCATATTAACAATTAAAAACAACTTGGCTGAGATAAATTTACAAAAGATCTGTTTTGCTTCAGCTCACAGCAAGGTGGGCTACTTTATAGAATATACTGTAAATGTATAATGGATAACTGAGTATATGAATCATTAGAGTGGTGGTGGTGGTGATGGGGAGCGGGGGCTTCTCAGCTCCTGCTACTGCTATAGGGCCTGCTGATGTGTGAAATAATGCATTTTCTGGAAGGTGACAATTAGCTTGCATATAGCTCTTTTTTTATATAACTATATGTACTGTCTATTGTCTTAGCTGCCTTGTCTCAGGCTACTACTAGATAGCTTGCCATGAAATATTATAATTAGACCCTAGAGAACAAACCCTGGAGACCTAAATGACAATTTCACAGATTTTTACACTTCCATGATGTTAACATTAATGGGGACTGGTGAAAACTGGAGAATAGGAAAACCAACTTGTCGTGCTATTTTACACTAGCTGGCAACGTACTCTATTTCTACATTTTAACATTCAACAAAAGATTAAGTTAGGAAAATTATTTCAGATTTCTTTACAACTGTTTCTTATTGAGTTCTTGATGTGTTGCAATCTGTGTATGTAGTTTCTAAGTCTGAAACGTCAAACCAATGCATTTTTCCAAATGGCCAGTAGGAGGCGAGTCTTGTGCTTGGCTGGCTAACTTCATCTACAGCCTCAGAAAACATTTTAATAATGACTTCTTCTTCTTCTTTTTTAGCTCATTAAATATAACATATTGCTCTGTTCTAAAAATCAATGACCCCATTAGCTTGCATTGGCCTTCTCTTATGCAGTCAGTCTACCTCTTGCGCATCACATTCACAGGGTTTTGCCATCGTTTTATATGCAGTGTATAGTAGGGTTAGGCCGTTTCTTCTTCCCAAAGGGTCATATGAAAAATTTGGACTGTCGAGGGCCCCTCCATAACAGTCTCAGCTGCAACAATAGAAGCCAGCAACTGATGATGTAGCACCCAGTATGTAAATCAAACATGCTACAACAAGCTAACTGCTCAGGTGATTAATGCAAGCAGCAAGCTAATGCTAAAAAAAAAGAAAGAAACCTGAAAAAAGAAATGACTCCATAAAAATAGGCCCTAGCAAAATGTAGTTTTAAAATTTGTTTGAAAGTTACAAATCATGACCCTATAATTCTAAATGTGTTTTGCTTCTATGTCTCTACAAACACTCATTGCACTCACAGAGAGTGTAGTGCAGAGAATCATTAACATGCTGTCATTTCAATAATGTATTGTGGCTGTTGATTGGTTAGGGAGGATGATTTCTGGTGGTGCACTGTTGTGCACGTCTTGGCATGCATTAAATTGATACAGGATTCCCCTTCAGAAGGAAAACAGAGAGCTCCTTCTTATATACTTACAGTATATGCAGAAAAGTGCTGAGACACCAAAACATTACATCTACAGGAGCTGCTTCTCTATGGAAAGCCATACCATGAAGCTCTAAGGCGCAATTTTCTGGAGTTCTGCAGTTATTGAGTAAGCAGAGTGTTGGCTACTTTTCTGGACTATGCCCCTCAGCATGATTTCAACTTTATCTGGTCAGCCACATCCTGACTGAATTGCTGTGGTTCCTGAACACTTTCACTCTACAATAATACCACTTACTTTGTGAGATATGTAGGAAAATATATAGGACTTATTGCAATGATGCCTTTATTACAATACCACACTGAACTTTAAGTGTGATCTTTAGAGCTAGATCATGTCTAGGGAGCAGAAAAATATCTATAAATTATACAGAAATTTGGGTAATAGTTTATTTCAAGCAATTACTCTTTCATGTTTTGATCTCCTTCATGCCTCTAGAAAACAGAGGAGGAGAAATCTCCTCTGACTCTATTTAGCAGCCTCCTCTGGCTGACACAGTTTTTATTTTAAACGAAATGATTTTAAAGCTGATCAAATTTGTGCAATACATGCTCCCTCCAACCTCAGTGCACTTGATTTAGGCGCTTTTCATGGTGTAAATGCAACATTAAATGTGTATATAGCAAAGCTTCACCAAATATTTTTGTTGTATGTTACCACCGCTGTACTTCCAGCATCACAAAATGGGTAGCACTAGTCTTTTTAAAAACTCTCTCATCGCTACCGTCACATCTGCTCTTCCCGCTCACTAAGGCTTCATTCTAAAATACATCTAATAAACACACCTTCTGATAGTCAAAAGTCCCGTGTGCTTTAAAAAGCTCAAGAGATTAAGAGGACTTTCTTAATTTTTGGGGGGGGGACAAAAACCTAATATTTTGCAAGGCAATTCCATCCATCAGGCCTTAAAAGCACATCTTAATTAGGTCTGCATCTGAATCTCCTGGCTTCCTCTGAGAATTGAGAGACTAAATGCTGGGGTCCCAAGTGAATGTTGCAGCAACCTTAGCATCAGTTTACTTCATCTTTGCCAAAGCAGTGGAAGTACACTCATTTTGTGTGTATCAATTATGAATAAGATGAGAATATTTCAGTGTGTGTGTGTTTGAATGTTGATATCTATAATGAATGAAGTGGGGCCATCAGGGTTTTTGTTGTTGGTTTGTCAGTAGGTGTCTTGTTGTTTTTTTAAGCTGCATTACATCATTTGCCTGTAAGTGTCCATGATAATCTCTTGACCTTTTCCCCCCAACGGACAACCTTTACAAACACGTCTTGAATGGAGCTATTGATTCTTTTCTCAAGCAGCATTTACACAGATCACAGATTAAAGACTGCTGCCGAGGCATCGATAGCAAATTACAGTGCAATTTTCAAGAGTCCAGGTGGCACATCTGTTTTCTACTTTTACTGTCTCTTGTCCATCATCCACGCTAATGTATCATCCCGAGAAGTAAATGTTACTGTATGCAGATTAACATTTCATGCCAGTTCTTTCTGATTCACCCTTACATCACAGAGTGAGTCATACTACACAAAGCAATGTGGTATCATACAACAGTGAGTGCAGCAAGCTGTACACAGTCCTCATTTACCAATCACCCTTTACAGGGTGTTAATTTTGTAGCTCTGCCTCCCTTATGTCTCTTCACTAAGAACCAAACAACCTGTCTGCAGCAGATACTAAGCTCTGTGATTAAGCTAACATGTTTTTGCACACAAGCAAATATTCCCTGCAGAAATTCACACATGATCTGTATCCATCTTCAAACATTTTTATCCCTGTCCTTGTTTGTTATGCATCCAAGCTCACCATAGTGCAAGCATGAGAGAAAATGCCCTTTCTTTGCATTCTCTCCAGCACTTTCTCTCTTATTGGTAATAAATCATAATATATTTGCCCGACTACTGGCCTGCTGCTCTGGATCGTTAAGTACTGTCTGCCCAAGTGTGCCCTTAGGTGTCTAGATTCTCTGCAAGAACTATGGATTTGTGATTATTGGTAACTTGTATGCAAAACACATCTTTCCTCATAGAGGGTATGCTTGAGAAAGTGGAGAGAGACAGCACAGAAATCCTGAAGGAACTGGGACAGGGAAATAGTGCTCAAAGGGGGACAATTGGTGTTTTTGCCTGTGAAGTTGCGACACAGCTTGGAAAAAAAAAAAAAAGACCTCAATCAACAATGTGTTAACTGTGTGCTAGCTATCTACACCAACAGATCTTTAACGGTGGCCTCTCTTTCAGGCAAGTTGGGAATCTGCATTAATAACAAAACCAAATGAAAACCAAACCACAATTTCTTTTTCCTTCACAGTGAATTCTGTTCCTTTTTGTGTGGCCATGCTTTATGGAAAGTATTTCAGACTTTATTCTTGGCATCACTGTGTATTCCTGTGCATTATAATGGGCAAATATGAATTTGTGAGGAAGTGAGAGAGAATAACAAATGGCAAGGATTGACTGAAGAGTTTTCTGCTGCGGTGTTTGAGGGAGTGATGGTAAAAGAGTGAGAAATCCCACCTGTGTTGGAGTTATGTAACTGCAGAAGTGTTTTTTTTTTTTTTTAAGTTGCTGGTTAATTTGTAGGAGGATCTCCAAGAATAACTTACAGTTATGATATAAGTTTTGTAATTTTGCCTCTGTACACCACCACAATGCGTTTTTATCATAAATATGATTAAAGTGCTGAGTTTCAGCTTCAATTCAAGTGAACAAAAGTATAAAAATCCTTTACAGTCGATGACTGCCTGAAGTCTAGAACCCATAGACCCAATGCCATGTTTACTCCTTAAGATGGTTTGTTAGGTCTTTACTGAGGCCACTTTAGCTGCTTGTCTTTCTCCCTTTAGTTCTGTCTTCAGTAACTGAAAGTCATGCTCTGTTGGGTTTTAAAGCAAGGGACTGATTTGGCCCTTGAAGAACATCACAGTTTTTTCCCTTGAGAAACTCTTGGGTTGTTTTGCAACATGCTTTAGGTCAGACTCCCTTTGCACTGTGAAGCACTTTTTAAATAAGCTCTGCAGCTGAATGTACTGGCAGTCATACATGCCCAGGCCATAACGCTGCCTCCACCATGTTTGAGATCATGTGGATTCAGACCATGAACAGTTTCTCCATACTCATCATTCAGGTACAAGTTAATCTTTTTGTCAATGGTTTCCACATTGTTGTAAAATCTGTATTTCCATTCAGGAAAGTGTCTCTTGACTGTAGACTTTGACAATGACACGCATACCTCCTCAACAGTGTTAGGTTTGTTTTGTTCTCGTCCTCCACTTGTACCTACATCTTTGTAGACCTTATATCTTTTATATATTATAATGTAATATAATTACAGCCATTTCATGGCCTCTCAATTGTCCAATTTCTTTTGAGCATCTGACAGTAGAGGACTGTGTAGAAAACTGTCTGTAATTCCTGAACAGTTAATGCTGTGCTTTTGATAAATCACTTGATCTAAAGCTGAGAGTCTGCACTTCAATTGCATCTTGATTGTTTGGTTACAATGCACTGTAATGGTGTACAGAGGTGAAGCTACAAAAAAAAAAAAAAGTGTCCAAAAATATAGCTATCTACATATATACTTTAACATGCTGATTAAATTCCTTTTACTCACAAACTTAAATAAATAATAAATATTTATAAAATAACCCCAGAACATACAGAATACAGTAACTATTGCCGGGCAAAGGCCAAAATCGTACACCAACTAAACAAAAACTATGCCTCCTATAGTGCTAATATCATTTAAGGCAAAAACAGATGTTGTGGTAGGGTGTAGAAAGCAGTTCAGTAAGTCATGGCTGTTGTGAAAAGAATTGATAGATATATCAGTTTAATGACACATCTCCAAACATTGCAAAATGTATATGGTTGGAAGCAAAACAGGAAGAGGCAATCAATGTATTTTTATTGCAATAAACTGACAATAGCTAAGTGTCTTTTTTATGGTCACAAAGGTAACTATTCGATAGAATAACATAAGGAAAAATAAATTAACCATGGTCATATAAAAATACATCAGTGAAAATAAAACATCACTGGTTCAACTTAACACATCAACACAGTTTTACACCTATATCCAGAGCCAGCACACAGCCAGAACATGCAGCCCTCAAAACACAGCTACAAGACTGTCAGAATGTGTGGAGAAATCTTGGGAGGCAGCTATGGGTGGTATTATTACCACAGAAACACTAGAGACTGACTATACAGCGCTATTGATGGTAGTGAGCAACGTGACATGAAAAACCACAACCGCATCCTCCACTTCCTGGCTAAAGTCTAGAAAGATACAATTAATGTTGCATGAATTAAGTCTCAGATTGGGGGATTTACACATTAAAGCTGAAGCAGCTGTTCTGTGGGCACCATTTACCCATCCAGCATCCCTGGAAATGTCTGAGAATCATAAAAGGCAATCACTCAACCAACAAATGAGTTCATGTATACTTTTTGTTTTTTCCCTTCTTATGCAAACTGACTTCAGCTTTCTATTTAGCACTGATAACACAAGCCCATACGAAGTGTAAACCATTTCTGTCAAACCACACCAGTTATTAATGTACCCGACTTCCTTCCTGTTGTGAGGCTTTTTTCTTCTTCTTGTCTTTTAAGAGTCATAAACACAAGAATAATAAGGCAATATTTTGACCACTGAGGTCTTTGTTAGGCAAGCTCATGTGAGAGAATACTTGGATAATTAGGACCATTGAGAAATCATATAATGCAAAAAAAGAGGGAAAAAATTCAATTGAATTCATTTGCTATGTATACGCCCCATACAAAACAGAACAGTTGTATGTATGAAGAATTTGCTTAATTACAAAAATCAAAATGTTGCCTCATTATGTTGTTGGCCTTTGAGCTGGTACTACTTGTCTTGTTTCCGCTGTGCGCCATTTTTTCCCCCCGATCACCTTGCACCTGACCCAGGATCGACTATGAGCCGCAAAAATGTGTTTATCCAATCATGTTGGCATCTGTGTAATAATGGATGGACGGCTAGTTGATGCTCTGTTATGACACTGATCAGTTTAGTTGTAGCTGTATTTGCTGCACATGCATCACATTTCTAACTCCCAGCCTCACTCAGATTAAAATGGTGTTGTCTACTTGAAATGGATCATTTGGAGAAAAAAAAAAGAAAAAGAGGAAGCTGTGTAGCTTGTGTCACAATACAGGAAACGTACTTGTGGCTTCTTTTTTTGTTGTTTTTTTTAATACATAAATATGTTTAATGAAATGCTGCATAAAAGCAAAGCATTAAAAAGACGAATAGGAGCAATAATATCAAACACAGTCTCCACAACACCCATTCTTGAAATGGTCTACTTCACAGGCTCAAAGGGCATGTAGAATTGGCAGTCAAATATCGTAAATGATGACTGGGGCTGGGGGCTTCGTATTCACTCTCGGCTCAGG
>VURO01020611.1:106617-126558 GCA_015108175.1 Pelvicachromis taeniatus
GCGGTTTTTAGATGTTTACTTACAGTGCTCCAAAACGTATTCCAACAGTTCACAAATAATGCAGTTCCCAATTGTGCTCCTCCTTTGCTTCCGAGTGTCTCCTTGTCTGTGGTAGCCCAGTGCACGAGTGGTGCTCCCCGAAACCTCTCTCCGCCCGACTCTCCAGGAGAGGACGTAAAAGACCAGAAAATCACAGTTAGCAGGATCACTAGCCGACAGTTCCAGTTCAGTGTAATAATCCCACTTCGATGGTCGCTGCATCCAGCTTAAATGCTGCTGGTCGTAGATGACGGCTGATTGGAAACAGCTGGCCGAGTGATGAGAGGCAGGAGGACCAAAAACAGTGAGGAGGGTTTGTTTGTTTTTTTTTGAGCGACGTTCCAGTCACACTCCATACCAGTTGGTGGCGGTAATGCACCATTCAGTTGGTTGCCAACCGCCAATAAAATTTAAAAAGGAGAAGAAGACGCGGAGGGACTTCCGGGTCGAAGGTCAATATTGGAGACCGGCGTCTATTTGTCGTGGCATGTTTTCAAACCAGCATTTATTAGAAACCGGTGTTTAAAAGAGACAGGCTACTAATGGAAGATATACGGTATATGTGAAAGGCAATATTAAAGCGGGAACTCCAACAATCCAATGGTGAAGTATGAAGTTTGGATCACTGGGGTTGTAGTGTGGAGGAAGAACTTCCCTGGCAGAAACAGCCATTAAAGACCTACGTCCGATTAAACGGCAACCTGCATGTGACCAAGATAAACTGGCATTTGGGGGGTAAATGTGTTGAACTTTTTGCTGTTAGTAGCAGACTGAGTAGTAGCTGTGTTGAATGACTAGTCAGCACAACTACAAATTGGACCATTTTTGGTCTCAAGGTGATTGGATTGCATATGGTTGTGCTTCGGTCTACAACCACTGTTTTCCCTACTGTGGCTGTAGCTTAATGCAACCGGTTGGGTGGTGAAGAAAAACAAAAGGGATAGGAGCACAGAGAGACAAACAAACAAGTTAAAATTCAGACTCTCAGTAGTGACATATAATAACTGGGGAGTGGAAAACAGGAGAAGTGTTCAGTACTTCATGGGAGATCCACCCACAGCCTAAGCCTATAGCAGCAAAATTAAAAGGTGGTTCAGGGCCATCTAATCCAGGACTAGCTATAAACCTTGTCAACAATGAACATTTTAAGCCTGAGGTGGCTCAAGTTATCAAAACCAATGTTAGTAAGCGCTTTAGAGAGGTGCATTGCTCAAATACAGATACCCGCTAATTAGTGCTTAGTATAAATACAAGTGTTTCACTACTGAAGTACACTTTTTAGATGAGATTTTGCTTCAGCATTCCATAATTGAATTAAAAAGACCCAACAACACAAATAAAACAAAATCACAATAAAATGGGACTGAATGGGGATTTTTGTCAGCCTCAAGTACACATTTGACGAATTGCAGTTTTTTGGGACTTCAGTGGTGGTTGTTATTTTTTAGCCCTGAAGGTTGCTCTTGATCAAACACTCTTCTTGTGAAGTGAAAGAAGACTAAAACCTGCAGGCAGTTAGCTTAGCTTAGCATAAACATTGAATAAGTAAGAAACAGCCTGGCTCCATCCAAAAGGTAATAAAAATCAACCAACCAGCATGTTGAGCAGAGTAAGTAACAGATGATTTAATCCTCCAAACAAACACGCTATAATGTGCTAGCTAATTAGTGAACTTTTGCTGAGCTGTTTCTCCCTGCTTCTGGTTGATGTATTAAGCAACGCAAACTGCTTGCTGCCTGTAGCTTGATGTTTAGCACCCAAAGATGAGAGCAGCTTCAATCCATTATCTCTGCAATAAAGCAAAACAAATACTGACTTAAATTGTCAAGCTATTAAGGTGACAGTGTGTTTATCACTGAGCTAGTAGGTTGCATCAATTATCCACTCACTCATACCAGCGGACAATGAGTAAGTGACAACAAGATTACAAATGGAAGAAGTTATGTGTCAATTGTAACAGAGCTGACACACAACTTCCTGCACCTACAAGCAATTTTGAGTCACCATTTGATGTATCTATATACTCACCCAGCCGGCCAACAGGTTTGAACCTACCTGCCTTTAGCATTATGACCATTCTTTTGCCATTCTTGTATCATAGATAATGCAAATTATATTCAGTCATGATATTGTTTAAAAAACAACCAAAACAAAACTGTGCATATATATATCAGGAAACAGTGACGTGTATACAGTAGGTTCTAAATTCAAACAGCACTAGTTTATTAATCATTAACTTGCAAGTGAAACTCTCGAGATCCAAAAACTATTTTGCAAGAGTGCCCTGGGCCCACATGACAGCATTAACCTAGCAGGTTTTTCAGGGGGAAACTTAATAGTAACTAACTTCCAGTACGGAGTCTTTTGTCCGGGAAAGCCTCTGACTGAGTTTCCTTGAACCTAAAACCACAAAAGTTACAAATTTTGCAAGGGCATGGTTGTGCCAGCCAGAAAACAATGTGACATCATCATCAATGGTGAAATCTGACTTGGTAGACTGATGACAGTGCCACGTTCTCACGGTAGTATCTATCTGTCCGTATATCTGTATATATATATATATATATATATATATATATATATATATATTTTTTTTTTTTGGTTGAGTTCATCGGAATCTGTGAACTGATACTTAATCAAACCAGTCACACGGGAGTTAAGCATTTGCAGATAAGGATTTCTGAGTTGACTGTGTTTGTTTTTTGGCAGAGGTAAAGCCCAGGGCTTCTTAAATGGTCAGCTCAGTTCGATCTTATCTGTGCTGCCTGCCAAGCAGAAGAAACATGAGCTGCCTGCCTACCTCAGGCTGAGTCATGCACTTCACTCTCTTAAACAAACACACTTGCATATTTATCTGCACGGACACTCACAGAGAGCCTCACAGAGCGCAGACGTTTAGGGATAGACGCACATCAGCTGTGAAAAGCACAACACAACTCTGATGCAAGCGTTATCTCATGCTATCACTTGCATGCAGAATGCCTTCCCAATCATTCCTTTGAGCCTGCTCTCCTTTTTCCTCGCTCCAGCATCGATTAGTCATGTTCATATGTGCTTTTCATGTCCCTCCACAGCCGTAAACGGATTCACGCAATGTTGTATTTTTGCTCCTGGTGAAATACTGTTTGGCAGGGGGAGAAAGGGTGCAAAAATATGAACATGTAACCATCGTGTGCAGACCCACAAACAGTCATTCATGGCTACATACAGGCTCATACAACTATGTGTTGACTGTGCTCAAAATCTGATCTTGCCCAAACACACCTCAAAACTCAAAGCCTTCTTACCGTAAGCACTGGTGCAATGAGGACCCTTAATCCGATGAAATATAACAGAAAACACTTTGCACGCCTTGATAGCCCTTTGCACCGAATGATTTATTTCAAAGAAAATAATGACAGTTTATACTAGTTAAAGGTAATTATAGGTTATGAATAAATGAGAAAATATGATTCTAAATCAGCACGAGCAAAACATGATATTAGTTTAAGCATATTAAATGTTCCAGGGGATGTTAGTTCAAGGACTTGTAAATGCTGCAGGAAGTTCAGATGAGTGGTTAATCAGATTGTCATTGAAAAGATTTGGCTTGGATTGCACAAGTGATAAGCATTAGTTGCAACAATCAATGGCGGATTAAGACTAAAATCCCCTTTCCCTTTCAGCTTTTGTCTGAGGTAATGATCGTAGATTTACTTAATCCCTGTGGCAACAACAAACTTACAAAGAGGCTCTCAACCTTTGTAAAAGCTGAAAAATAATAACTAATCAAGAATAGAGCTTTATTCAGCTCATATCTCATACGCGCATGCTTTTACTGTAAGGATACTGCACACACTAAGCAAAGAAAATGCTCCAGCCAAAGTATCTGAATCCAGGACCCTCGGGACTCTGTATATCTCGTCCCTTCTTGGTCTACATTCTTCAAATGACTGAGTGTATGAGTATGAAAGAAGCAGAGAGAGGGAGAGGGAAGAGTGAACGAATTAGTTTTCCTCCTTTTGAACTAGGCAGGGCTGTTAGCAAAAAGGTTTTAATTGATTTTGAAGTAGTAGCTGTTGGGAATGCCTCTCACCGTTTAAAACATGCTTGACACACAGAAATCAAAACAGCCTATTACCACATCAAAGGGGCGACCACCCTTGTGCCATTCGTGGAAAGTGAGCAGCCAATTTTGATGACATGGACGATTTAAAATTTTTAATTTATAAACTTCCCTTTAGCTTTCTTAGTGTCATTTTATTAACTATGCTCATAATATCCAAAAGCCATTATCTTTTAGGGAGGGATTGTTGTTATGTGCAATATGGATACAAGTGCAGAATGTGGAGGGAAAAACAAACCAATTCTTTCCCAACAGAATGATTGAATTTTGTTAGTAAAGTATTGGAGTCTTTTTTTTTTTTCTTAAAAAAAAAAAATCCTGGTAGGTGTTTATCGGAGTGATATGTTGCTCGCTGTACAGGTTCAGTCGTGTTTTTTCTGCAGCTCTGATATCAGACTGTCTCCAGCACAGCGTGAGGCTGAGCTCTGGGATAAGGAAGCTGCTTACCAACAGAAATACCAATTACTGCACACTGCATCATGACGCCTAATGGGCCTGCTGTGGTGGAGAGATGCTCAGGATGAAAGGCTTCAGAGTTCTTTTACAGTGGAACCTGTATACCAGCCCTCACCAGGTTGTTTAAAGACCACTGGCAATATGGATTTGGACGACCTAATGTTCATGCTGGGTTGCTATATTTGTATATATGTCTATATGTATGGTACATTGTTCAGCACGAATACAACCCTAATATACTGCGGATGCTTCAATTAAACAAGAGCATTTGTGGTTAGACAAGGATTTAAACTTGGATGAGCTTTGTCGGTTTAATACTTTCACCCATAAAAGCGAGGCTAAGCGTGACAAACATGCTATGGGGCCATATCTCCTGTTTGAGATTTGCCAGGCGTAAGCTGTTTATGTTAGCTGTGTCTGTGCAAGATTTCGCTATTTCAACTGTACACAGGTTATCAAAAATATCCACAGCTGTAAAGCAAAGTAAAAATGTGATTATATCCATGCACTCTCCCTACAGTCAACAACACAAATCATAAATTCATGGGTTATCCCACATCTTTACCACATTAAGGTTAATTTTCTTTGCTGCTTAACACACAGCACAAATAATTTAGATTTCTTTGTTTAATACTACTGACATTGCTAGCCACTTCATTAGATATACCTGTTTAAATTAAATATTAATGCAAATATATAATTAGCCGATCACATGGCAGCAACTCAGTTCATTCAGACATGTAGACATTATCAAGACAACCTGCTGAAGTTCAAAATGAGTAAAAGAATAGGGAAGAAAAGTGATTTAAGGGACTTTGAATATGACATGGTTGTTGGTGCTAAATAGGCTAATCTGATTGTTTCAGAAGCTGCTGATCTACTGGGATTTTCCCACACGAACCACTCTAGGGTTTACAGAGATTGGTATGAAAAACAAAAAATATCCAGTATGCAACGTTTTTTCTGGGTGAAAATGCCTTGTTGATGGAGAACAATGGACAGGCTGCTTTGAGCTAATATGAAGACTGCAGTAGCTCAAATAACAACTCGTTAAAACTAAAGTAGAAAAAAGCTGAATAAACCTCTCTGAACAAACAATATGTCCAACCTTGAAGCAGATGGGAAGACATCATCGTATGTCACTCCTCCCCGTGAAGAACTGGGAACCAAATTCACACGGACTCACCAAAACGGGACGACAGAAGATTGGGGAAACACTGCCCGATCTGATATGTCTCAGTGTCTCCTGTGACATTCAAATTGTTGTGTGGTCGAATTTTGTATAAACAATATGAAAGCACGGATCCATTCTGCCTTAGATCAGGCTGTGTTTGATCAAATGTAGAAATGGTGTGCTGGATATTTTCTTGCAATACTTTAGGGTCTGTTAAAATACAGAAGTGTACCAAAGAACTTTGTTGTTCACTTCTTTGCTGCAGTAATGGTTTGCTTCACTAGTATATATGATTTAGCTGGTTTGGTTAGTTAATTCAAGTTTGAGTTATTGTTATAGTTATTGTTGTGTCAGCAGTATTTCTAGGTAGCATTCGGAGTAGTTTAGGCATTTTAAGAGCTTAGCCTCTTCTTGAAGTTGCTTATTTTTATTCCCTGGCATTTTCTTTGTCTCACTCATGCCCTTGAGGTTGGGGGGTAAAATAAAAACCCTCTTATACAAGCTGTAAATACATAACTAGTCAGCATATTTACCATATTAAATTCTAATTAAGAGAAAAGAAAGGATGAGCACATTTGGTCTTGTCTAAATTGTTTAGGACATGTGTCCAAGGAATTAAACTTTGTTTAGAAATTCACCCTGAATGAGAGAGTAGAAACTGCTGCTGAAATGCTCTCTGTGGGCTAAACTGTCAAGCTGCTACACTCTTGGCCACATCCCAATCAGTAATGTTTTCAATTAGCAGCAAAAAGGAAATCAACTGCATTTGCATCTTTAATTGCAGAGAGATGTTGAAGTTTGGTTACAGATGCAAAACAATTCAAAGTTTCCCTGCACTGCCAACCTTCATCCCCGTGTGAATCAGTATGGATTGTAATGACAGTAAAGATAAAGGCAGTAAATATAGATGTATGGAATTTATAGATGAGATAATATAGCATTCACATTTTTACCTAGCTGATAATGAAGGAATGTATTCCAAACAAGTAATAAAGGTATCACAGGATCTTTTGTTAGCTCCATTAGGACTTTGAGTATTCCTGTTCTATATACTGGGAAATATGATATACCTACATGAGGACTTGGACCAGATCATGTCTCTGCCCTAAAGCCCTACTGTGCTGCTCTTTGAGACTTTTACAATGTTTGACAGGCCTGCATGCTTCATCATCACATCAACCCGCTGCTCAAAATGTGAGTGCAAGTGAAAGAGACAGTTACAGAACTATTAAAAGATATAATGGTTTATATTTCTCCCTTTATTTGACCATTAGTCCAGGGTATAAACAAATCATCACAGGAATCATAGATTAGGTCAATTTAAGATAAATATCAGTTATAAATGACTGTTTACTTTACTTTATGATTTTTTTTTCACAGTTACCATTAATATTTTCAAGGAGTGGGTTACCATAGTAGCCACAGGGTGATTTAAAATGGGGACTGGTAATCAGATTCTCCATCACAGAAGAGATGATCATGCATATACTGAATATGACAGAACTATAGTGCATATGCTATATAAGGAAAAGCCTATAAACGCTGAGTATAACTATGTGCATATGTATGAATGCATGTTACCTTTTATGGCCATGTGAATGTGATGCTGCATAACGTGAGTTTTATAAGTAAGTGCACATTTTGCATATTTGCATGAGGTTGCTAATGTATACAAATATGTGTTGTAAGATGCCAGCCCCTCCATGGAACAGCACTGTTTGTCAGCTAATTAGCAACATGAGTTAGTGCTACAGCAGTTGGGGGAGTGCCTCACATGCAGAGAAAGGCTGATGGGAGCTGATGGGCGCAGCAGAGCATCATTTCTGGTGACTTGGGAGGAGGGTGGGGGGGTAATGCTTCTAAACCACTGCTAATGAAGACATCAGCTTGTTGGCAAAGCCATCTTAGTCACAGGCGAGGCAGCCGTCAAAACTGGCATTATGGCGTAAATAAATTGCTCAGACAGCGCAGAATCGTCAGACATTCAACATGCCAGTGAGGAGAACAGAGACATTTGTGCCTCTGAGCACACAATTATCCCACTCCAGTAGGGGTGCCGCTATCCTGATGGCATTGCACAGCTACTCAAATGTTCAAAACTAAAGTAAAGAAAAAAGTAAATACAATCAGATTGGCTGTGTTTGCTTGATAGATCCGTCTGATTTGAGCTTTGAGCCGATTTGTGTCATCTCAGTCTTTGCTGCATAATTTGGATACACATTCAAATACAATAATCCACAAAGACTGGAATAGAGTGGCTCATAAGCAGCAAAGACAACTGAAAGTTTCTATTATTAAGTTTCAGGTGGATGTTGTTGTGCTTATCTCTTTGAATTATTATGACAATTTAGAGAGTATAGGAAACAGTACTTGCGTCTCTTAAATGTGAGTTTGAGTTTGATGTAGGTTTACATAATGGTGAAAAAATAATTATACATTCCTGAAGGAAAAAAATAGGGTTTATAAATAAGAAGGACGTAAAGAAATCTTTTTGAGAGCTATATTAAGTAGCATGGAGCGGCAGACAGGTTTCACACATAATATGTGGTGGAAGGTGGCAAACAGACTCCACGGGGTACCTCACTAAAAACGGAGGTAGCAATCTTATTCTCATTCCTCTAAGAAAATTTGTAGCTGGAGCATGTAGTCGAAGTCAAACTGACCATGACATTTCTCGCCTTGCTACCTTTCAGGGAAACATTTTGGATGCAAGACCCTGTTGGACAGTGGTTATGAGGAAAGCCTGAGTGCCAGAGGGTGATGTATCAGCTGATTAGAAGCTTGGAAGGCCGCTACTGATAGGCTTCCCTGATAGCTGCATTTGTTGCCCTGCTCTGAGATACTAGTGAACCAATGTTTTGGAGGCAGCTGACATTTTTCTCGGCTCTCATCCTTTATAGCTAAGAGGCCTTTTCTCTGTAGCACTGCTGTCAGTATAGAAATCAGATAAACTGTAAACAGACAGTGTTGAACCAGCTTAGCCGCTTTCCCATTTTCTCACCACAGAGAGTTCTCATTCAATAACTTCAGTCAGAATCCAATTATGTGCCATTATGTTGGCTTTTGCTAAATGTTTTGCTGCCTTTTCTTTAAATTCCCCTGATCTTCTTACACCTTTCTAATCAGTTGAATTTATTCATGTATCACTTGTTTGCAGCGGTCATCTCGAGGTGATTCATATTGGCTTCTATATTCTGAAGATGTAAAAGTTTGTGGAGAAGAGGAGGATGAGGAAGTGGTGAGTGAAATCCCAGGTCCAAATTAGGCAGTGAGTAGGACACCCAGTTCCAGCAAAAAGCAGGCAAAGTGCAATGTCGAGGCAAAAGGTCATACACCGGGAGAACTGCACTAAGAACACAAGGAAATAAAAATACACAACGAAAATCCGAACTGTGAAAAAAATATAAGAAACACAAAGTTGGAATCTGGCTAAAAGTCTCAATCAATCAGAATGATGAGCAAGCAGATGACAAGGAGAAGTGAGGGAGTATATATGTTTACTGAGACTCTATGCAGTATATAATGAGTTGTTAAATGATTGATCATAGGTGAGACAAATTTAACATGGTAACAAATCTACTTTTGCTTTCCTTTTCTTTCTTTTGGCTTTCTAAGATCTTAAATGTGAAAATGTTGCTGTCGATGGCATCTCATCTCATAAGTAAGGGGCTTCTGTCTCCTTAGTTAATCAGACTTTTGTTAGAAAGACATACCAGAGACAGCAACATGTATCAAATCTGACATGTACGGCTGATTATAACTAAGTACACCGCCCAAAATATTAAGAGAACAGTCGAGCATCACTACGCAACACAAACCCAATAAAACTTCAAATAAATCGCTCTCCTGCATGTTTTTGGCCAAGCTGTCAAAAACAGACTCCATGATAGTGGCACGAGATCCAGACGTGCTTTCTGTGCTCAAAGTCCAGCACTGTGCAGCTTGATTGGCATTTGCCAGCAAACACCAGAACTGGCTGGCCTACCATTGGCACCTTGTTCTCGTCACAGGTGAGAGCAGGTTCACATTGAACACGTGACAGATGTGGAAAAAATCCGGAGATGCCGTGGTATTGCTGCATTAGTGGCCTGTTTGAGGCCTGTTTTGGCTCTAGCAGCGCTCCTTCTGTTCCTCCTCAAACAAAGAAGAAGATACTGCTGCTGGATCGTCGAGCTTGTCCAGCTCTCCTCGTGTAGTGGCATATGTCCTGGTGTGCCTGCTAAGACTGTGCTGGGAGACACAGCAGACCCTCTTGAGATGACAGGTCTGGATGTGCCATCCCAGAGGAGCTGGTCTACCTGTGCAACTTGTATGAACTGCAGGTACTATCTCATGTTACCAGTAGTGACAAAAATAGCAGCAAAAAGAAAAACAAGAGAAAAATCAGTTAGGATAGGAAGAAAACAATGGTCTGTGGCTACCACCTGCGAAACCACTCCTTTTTTGGGGGTTTCTTGTTCTTGCCTCTACAGTAAACCTGTTGCCACTTTCATTTGCACCTAAGCAGCTGAAATGGATTCACAATGGTTTACACTCCCTAACGGGAGAGATTGATATCTCTGAAATAACTGACTTTGTGTTCACGATCGCGTATCCCTTAATGTTTTTTTAAGCAGTGCATTTTCTAGCACGAATGCTGATAGTCACAATAACAACCAAGAGTAGCTGCAAGGCCTGCACCAGAGGAAAAGCCCCAGCAGTCCTATGAAGACACAACAACAGGGCAATCGTTATCATTTTATCAGCTCTGGAGGGTATGTAGCATATAATCCTCCAAAAAAGCAAATCTATTTCTTGTTTGTCAGTGGGAAGGGAATGTCTGATTAAGTGAAGTGGTCTGTAGAGAACAGGCGAGATGGAATGATAAAGAACAAAAATGCTCTATCAAGAGTCAGTTAGGATTCATTGTTTTATTCATGCGCCAACAGCATGACAAAGGAAGCAATAACAAAAATAAATATATTAAAAATAATGTGCCAAGAAAAAAAAAGAAGCAAACTCAAGTTCATTTTGACACATGAATCAATGCTTCGTGGTGCAGTTATTATGAAATTTGAATTTGCTGGCTGTGTTTTTTTGTTCTTCTTCGTTCTTGTTTTTATATCTACTGTCAGGGGAGGCTCAGCTATTTCTATCATGATTAAAGGTTTTAGTGACAGCACATGTACATACATGTAGACAGGCAAACATGACAGACACACACAGTGGTAAGTTATACTGTAATAACAGGAGGCACACAGATAAAGCAGCTTTGGGGTATTCATTCATGCAGTTCCAGTATGTGAGAGTAGAGCTGTGAAATAAAAAAAAGAGAAAAAAAAAGTGAGTTCTGGGTTTGTTGAGAGCTCCCTTGACAGGGAGCAGAACAGGCTATTACTTCATATTGCACCATTTAAGCTGTTTTTATTTTGGACTCTCCAGCTTCTTCTACCAGCCGGCACAGTCTCTGGGGATAATAATCAGGCCTCAACAAGAAAACGCAGACAGCTCTTAACAGTTTAGAGAGTTGTATATAGTTTGTGTGCCCACATATCTGTGTGTTGTCTGGTGGGCCTGGATAAATGAGGTAATACTCTGTGTGCTTGTGTGAAGAGACCTGTCAGTCACGCTCTGTTAGCGAGTACTTTCCTAAATGCTGTTTCAGAAGACAACGTACAGCGTGAAGTGGCATTACATCCTTAGACCCATAAGGGATTTTCACACATGAACTCCAGACCATGTCAGCAGAAAGAGATCATTTTTAAAATGTCTATCCCTGTTTCTCATGTAGCTGACAGTGTGAGATAGTCTGCTTCAGATGCATTCTCACCATTTGTTTTAAGCGAGGGTGCTGCTTGGGTAGAGTGTGCTGGAGGCATAGAAAAAGCACTCAGTCTGTATGAATACACAGAACTATTACCTTCACATTTTTTTTTTACAATGGAGCAGGGAGCTGGCAGGTTAAAGACTGCTCATTGCCTGATCCAACTGAATATTTTGCATTCTCTCATGCATGTCCATTGGGTAGGGTCTAAAAAAGTTCAGGGCTGTAGTGCATGTGTGAAAACAGCTATAGAGACTATAAGTGTCTCTGCCTTCATGCTTTCTTCCAACTTTGTAGACAGTTTTCCTCTATTCTCTCATATATACGGACAAAAAACTTGCACACAAAGCTCGCAGCACCAAGAGACCTCAAATCAACAAGTGAAAGGAGAGAAAGTACTTGACAGTTTTCAAAGTCTTGCGTTTTCAGATTGGGTGCTACAATGACAAGCTGGCCAGCACTTCACTTCTGTGGTAACGGGATGACTGCTGTGGATCTCTGTCATTCCGGGTGACAATAGCTCCCTCTGGTGCTGACAAATAAGACTGTGAGCGAAAGAGAGAGAGAGGGAGGGGAAAGTGTCTGCAAGTGAGAGAGAGAAAGGGAGAGGGAGAAAGCTTTTGGTTCAGACTGGGAACAGAAGGCAGCTCTGTCAGGCTGTGTCCTCTTCTTGTGAGAAAAGGGAATATCAAAGGCAAGACAGGAGTCATGAGGGAGTAGAGTGGAGTTGGGGGTATAAGCAAAGAGATTCAGTGAGATGAGGTGAAAGGAGGCAGCGCTTCAGAGAAGACTTTCAGAGTCGATGAGAGGCGTTACGTAATTCGTGCAGATGGCAGTTTGAGTGTCTCTCTCTCTCTCCTCCCTATGTTATATCCCTACCTCTGCCAGGACACATTATCCTCTCATTCAGGAGTGTGTTTTAGGGCTAACTTTGATCATTTGTGCTGTTTATGGTGTGTGTGTGTGTGTGTGTATGCATATGTGTATTTGACAGGACACAAATTAACTTATGGAAATACCACGTACAGAACTACTGGGAGCCTGGTTCAGGTGAGGAAATCTAATGTCAACTCCCATCTGTTGTTTTAGCAGATAAAATACTGATATAATGCTTCCTTTTATTTTTTTTATTTTTTTACTGTTAGTGAATTAGCATGCATGACATTTGTATTTAGCACTAATGGGAATGTCTTTTCTTGCAGGTTTGGGGTTTTGAACTGGAGTCGTCATCTGTCAGATAGGCAGGCTGTTAAGGTCATTATTTCAAAACTGACGGCGGCACTAGAAGAAAAAAAAAAATCCAATGTTGCATCTAGTTTTTGTCACTAGATTAAAAGTCAGGGGCTCAGCACAGCAATTAGTGTTCTGTGCACATCATGATTATATGTCGCACATTTTATGACAAAGTTGTGGAGATGTTTCACCAGGTCAAAGGATCAACAAAGTAAAAGTGAAAAGAGTTTTGGGGATTTATTAGCTTTTATGTTGCCACTGTGCCATTTACATGCATTGATAAACTACACAGGTGCCATACACAACTGTCTTTTCATTGTTTATGTATGTAGGTAATCACAGAGGTGTTGTTTATGTAAGAGTACTGCTCTTTTGATTTCTTTTTGCAAAAAGATGTATTTATTGCGGCACCAAGCACCGTATGCCCACTGCTGTTTTATCACTATTACTGCCTGCTATTACTATCTATCACTGTTACTATTGCTATTATAATTTACATTTATGTGGCAAACATTTCAAAGCGGCGTTGGTGCCTTTCGTGTATTTAGAGAAGTTTTAATAGAAAAATGGTTGCACAATTGTCATAAATCAAATGCTTTCATGTCACACAAAGGCCAGAGCATCAATCTGATGTCAAATTAGATCTGAATGAGACGGCAGCAATAACGATAACCAGCTCAATGTGTTCAGCTACATGCAGACGCAAAAGTGCAAGTTCAGAAAAGAGAGGGATTGTAGATGTGTTTCGGTAAATCCAAGCTTTTACTTTACACTGCGTGCAGTAGCACTAATATAAAAGAAAAAAATGATGCCATGACTGTTTAATATGCTAATGTTTGAAACTTTATTAAGGCAAAGAGCATGAAGAGGGAGCTCTAATGGATGCCGCTCTGGATGCGATTTTGCCTCTGCTAGTCTTTGCTGCATAGTTACAAGCATTGATTTGCCTCCCAAATTCAGTGTTCCTTTGTTTGCACTGACAGGCATTGCCATGGAAACACAAGGGAGTGAAATTACTGTAAAGTTAAGAGGGAAGCTGTACCAAGGAGCCCAGTCCACCACTCTGTGAAGTGCTGGTAAAATTCCAGACCAAAGGCAGCACAACATCATCTCTCTGGGCCTGAGAGAACTACAGTCTGCCATAAAGTTCCAGAGTGTTCTTTTAGTCTCTCACATCTTTCAGCGAAACACTGCAAGTTTTACCTCATCTTGTACACAATCACCACACAAGAGCCTTCCTCAGTATGACAGTAATCAGATGTCTGCAGTTGTTTCCTCTAAAGTAAAAGCAATAAGTAGATTCTATTCCAGTCTCTAAAACAGATGGGGTGTTAAAGATTTATGGGGCTGATGAAGGAAAAAAATGAGTCAGGAAAAGGGAGGAGAGAAAGAAGGAGAGTGTGAGACAGATGGAGAAAAAGCATCAAAATTTTGATTTGATTTATTCAGTTTTGCAAGTTCAGAGATTTGGATTCACACTAGCACTTATAGGCAAATATACACAGCATATTGCAGTCTGTGAGTATTTGCAGAGCAACACATTTTTACTTTGGCACACTGGTTTACCAAAGCGCTGACTTTATTCTTTAAAATTATTCCCAGCTGCACTAAAAACTGGTAGAGCTATTCCATCAAATGTTATGAACAGACAAATTGAAACAAGAGTGATTTAATTGGAAAATTTGAGTTAAAAGAATTTATAGTACAGCTATTCAAATCATTTGCATATATTGCATCACATAAGAGGAATGTCTCTGCTGTTCAGTCGTCTCCACCTTGATTGGTGTTCAAAGGGAGTGATTCACCCAGCGAGATGGAGTTGATTTCTTTCCTTTTGAGCCCTTACTTCTGCACATCTTGAGCATCAGTAGCAATATGGCCATGACTATGATGATGAGAACTGTAATAGTTATTATATAGATACTCATGTTGCATTCTGAGATGTGATTGGCATTGCCTGCAAAGACAAAGAAAGGTATTTTCACATGAAAGAAATAACACTGTATTAAGGTGTATTAATTATAGCTTCTTACGCTCATTTTCAGCTCCATGTTTATTAACTGATTCTGGTAAAAAAGCTTTGCATGCTTCACAATGCAAAAATATATCCCGTTTTGATTCATAATAGACACTTCTGTAACCCGTGCCTGAATCTGTTTTAGCCGAGACACATCTTACCCATAGAAATCACTGTTACATTGGTAATTTGTGCCCAGCTGTGAGTCTTGCTATTGGGTTTCTGTTCAGACACGGGAACACTGGACACTGTGACCTCATCAAGCTCTAAGGTCAGCTGCTGGACGCATCACCCTCACTTTGTGACTCATGAACTCCTTCTATCTCTGTAACACCCTCCTGACTTATACTGATGATCTCGGTGAACGGGGCCGTTGGTGTTGGTTTGTGTTGCCAGGTGACAGAGAGCTGACCTTGAACCCCATCCACTTTACAGGAGAGCTGTAGCCCGCCCCCCTTGGCGACATTTACAGCCTGCTGCATTTTGACTGTCGGCATATTTTCTGTGCGGAGATGAGGTAACAGACAGATAGTATGACTGTGTTTGAGAAGCTACTCATGAAAAAGTATTTTTACTAACAGAAAACAACACAAATAAGCAAACTAACGCTTTGCGTAAGCCTTAATAACAACTGTTAAAATTAATGAAAAAATTAAACTAAATTAAATCTCGAATAACTGAATGTGTATGTGTTGATTCTGATCTGCTGTGGGCTGGAGTCCTTGGCTTCCTGAATAAAAGGACCAGGGAGAGTATATCTGTACACTTCGGCCTCTGTCTTGAGGCCAAAGTTTACAGATATACTCTCCTTATATCAAACTGTGGTTTCCCATCATGAAGAAGTGGCTGAGGCAGTGTGTACAGGTCTTAACCATTTTCTTTTGGAGTGTGGCTCTAAGGCTTAGTGTAGAATGTTAAAGAAAAGGATAATCATACAGTAGATCCAGAAAACATGGTGTTAAATTAATAAAATGTTTATGATTATCTTCTCTCCATGCAAGTAAAAAGAGCGTGTTGGCATGATTCACTTTATTTTCCTTTATGCAGGAAACAGTTTTCCCCAAAGATAGCGAACACTTATTGCTACTTTTTCATAAAAAGTGATTCATGAAAATAATTTGAAGTTAATTTGTGTTTATATAGTAATTAGACTGATATGGAGACCAAAGAAAAAATTTCATTTATGAAACAGAGACTTTAATCTCTGAGGTTTTTGCTAAATACAATTTTATAAAATTTGAAAAACAAGTTGCACACAACACAGACAACATTTTGGGTTTATCACAGACATCAAGTTTAATATACATATTTACTGATGGTGATTCTGTGTTTGTGTATATTTACTTTGGACACAGTCTGTTGGCTAAATAGCACCAATGGCACTACTTACTAACTCCTTTCTTTAACATTTGCTTTTCAAACTCATCATCCAAACTTTCAACTACAAGACCAAAAATATTTCCTCAGTCAGTGCAGCTGTATCAAACTCTGTCTGCACCTTTCCACAGCTTGATTTAGACTTCTGTGTTGACTCCACCACTATGTGCTCCCCCCATAAAACCCTACAGGCAGCAACTGTTGTGGTGCAGTTCACCACCGTCGATTCCTCCTGTGCACTTTTTGAATTTATCAGTGAGAGAATAACCATCGTATTTTCAGTATAATAAATAATAATCATAGCATCAATGTCCGGAGAACTGATGCTGTATAATGGGGCAATGGTGCCACCTGGTGGAGAACATAAAGAAGTACTTACCTGGATGATTGCGCATGCATGAAGACATGAAGTACAGTTTTAACCCAGTGCTATTCAACGTGGTGGGAAGCTTTATCTTTATTTTTAGATATAAAAGCGCAAAGGCTTTTACCTGTTCATAACATGTAACATGACCTTTGTGTCTTTAAAATTTTCAGTCTCTCTTTTAGCTGCTTCATTTTTTGGGATGTTTTAAAGGGAGCAAAAAATGTTAAGAAAGTATGGCGTCTTTGTTAGCCCCTAAGGAAAATTCACATGTTTGAAACAAAAGAAGGAAAGACATATGGGCGAAACCAGAACACATGAACATATAATCATGCATAGAAAGAAAATCAAGCTGACCATGTGAATGAGGAAGAGAAGAAAGGTGATTTGAGTGACTTTTAATGTAGCATGTTGGTAGACTTGTCTAAGTGTTTCTGAAACTGGTGGTCTACTGAGATTTTCTCACACAACCATCTCTTGGGTTTTCAAAGAATGGTCCGAAAAAGAGACTTTATTCTGTGAGTGGCAGTTCTCTGGGTGACTTAAGAGAATCAAGAGACTCTTTTGAATGCTGAACAAATGAGCTCCCCTTGTGTGTTATTGGGGTAACAGCACTATCTAAAGAGCCAGCTTCTAATTGTGAAGTCTCTACTGTGTGATTCCTAAGCACACAACAACATTACAGAGATGAATGTCAGTTATATATAATTAATTTACTATTTCATTTTAAAAAAATTACTCTTGATAATACATACTTCTCTGCCTGTCCAGAATTCCTCATGAAGTACTACTTACTTATTTTCAACTGGATCAATTGTCTGTTCTCTCTTTATCCTCTTCAAAGCTGTCTTCACTTCCTCCTTACAAATCTTCTGCACTTACTGATTTACTATCATCTATCCATCCTCCTCCCTCTCTGTCTCTCTCATTTTCTTAATTCTTGAGGTCTTGAGGTTACTCCTTCCATCTTTTTCAGTTGTTATTACATTTCCATCTCTACCCCTAATAACCCTAACCTAGCCAGTTGCTTCGCCAAAAGGCAGATCACACAAAACCCAGTTCTTCAAAAGCTCATTTGGAAGTACTGACATCTCCTGATCATTCGATGTACAGCAGCCCTGCTGAAATAATACATGTAGGCTATGTACCAGTGCCTACATGTACCACACACACACAACTAACTGATCATCCTCTCTCAGATTTATGTTACTATTCGTTATTATTATCATTATACTCAAAACAGGCTTCACCTGCACACGCCCCCTTTAGTCGACACAGGCCTCTGGGATTCAGTGTGAAACGTAACATCACTACTGAACTTCCTCTCCTGGTGTGTGGTGAGCCAACCCTAAGTTGAGAGAGTGTTGTTTGTGTATTATTGGATGTGTGTATTCCCTTCCTCCCTGAAGCACTATTCTCTTTGCATTGTGTTTTTGTATTAATAACTTCACTGTAAATAAACACAAATAATGTCCCCATGGTGGTGCTAGAGAGGTCACAGGATCAACAAAAGTAAAAGTGAAAATAAATTCATTGTGTCACTGTGCCATGCAGGTATCCTGATAAACCAGATACTGTAGAGTATAACCACCAAGTGTACAACTGCCAGTTCGTCATGTAAGCAAGTAAAAGAATGTTTTTTGTAAGAGTACTGTTCTTTCCTTTCATTTTGAAATAAGAAACTTTTATTGTAATGCCAGACTGTGGATGCCTACTGTTGCTACATCACTGATTTCACTATGCGGATACAGCATTCATGTGTTTTAAGTTCACAACAGTGCTGTTCATGTATTTAGAAAAGTTCTAATAGTTGCACAATTCTCATACGTCAAGTCCTTTCATGGCACATGAAGGCCTATACATCAATCTGATGTCAAATTAGATCTGGAATGAGATGGCAGCAATAATGATAACCAGCTCAATGTGTTCAGATACATGCAGAAAATACAAGTTCAGAGAAGAGAGGGATTGTACTGTAGATGTATGGAAAAAAAAATATGAACTGACTGTTTAATATGTTAATGTTTGAATGTAAAGTTAATGTTTTTTTAATTTGTTTTTTATTAAGGCAAAGAGCATGAAGAGGGAGCTCTAATGGGTGCTGTCGTCATATGATTTTGCCTCTGCTAGTCTTTGCTGCATAGTTAAAAGCATTGATTTGTCTCCAAAATTCAGTGTTCCTTTGTTTGCACTGACAGGCATTGCCATGGAAACACAAGGGAGTGAACTGTACAGCAAGGTGCAGCAGGAAGCTGTACCAAGCAGCCCAGTCCACCACTCTGCAAAGTGCTGGCAAAATTAAAGCGCAAAGGCAGCACAACATCATCTTTCTGTGCCTGAGAGAACTACAGTCTGCCATAAAGTTCCTGAGTGTTCGTTTAGTGTCTCACATCTTTCAGAGAAACACTGCAAGTTTTACTCCAACTTGTACACAATCACCACACAAGATCCTTCCTCAGTATGACAGTAATCTGATGGCTGTTCCCTCAAAAGTAAAAGCAATAAGATTCTATTCCATTGTCTTACACAGATGTTAAAGATTCATAGAGCTGATGAAGGAAAGAACCGAGTCAGAAAACAGAATGGTTCCTCCATCTGTGTGAGACATCATCAAGCATCAAAATTTTGATTGGATTTATTGAGTTTTGCCCCAATCCAGCAACCATACATGTAGTGGTTTTTGGAGTGCGATCATTGAGTTAATAAGTAATAATTTTAATAGTGCTTCACACTGTGCTGCAACATCGGTGCGTACCCTTGGTAACTGAATTTAACAATGTAAATAGTGCCGTGAATTAAACCCCGAATAACTGTGTTCACTTTGACACACCTGTGGCTGAGACGCTGACCCGTTGTGGGCTGGAATCCTTCTTCTGAGCTTCTCCCTCAATAAAAGCATCATCTTGGCCTCTCTGTCTTGAGGCCAGACTGTACACATATACTCTCCCTGGTCCTCAGTTCTCACTGGCTTTATGATGAGACGGTAATCTCTGTTCCCAGTCCGGGCGGCTCTGAGCTCTCCATGTTTCTGTCGAACACTGTACTCCGGCGCCACAGTGTGAACACCTGTGGGACCGATGCGAGCCAGCTCCACACTTCCCTTGAGCCATGCTACAGAGAAGAATCTTTTCTCCACGTCCCGTGTGTCTATGTTACAGGCCAGCATCAGCTCCTGCCCCTCCTGCAGCGCTGCTGGTTGTGCTGAGATTCCCACTGCCAGAGACGGAGACGATGGCTCTACCACCTCTACTCAAGATAAAAAATGAAAACAGCGAGACATCCACACATTATATCATGAAGGCAGTTATCTAATGCTAATGTGCTGACCAGTATCAAGACATGTTATTTCCCACCCAATGTATGTAAATGTAGC
>VURO01020616.1:0-15645 GCA_015108175.1 Pelvicachromis taeniatus
ATATAAGGTAAGGGTAGGGCTGTCAAAATTAATGCTTTAACGCAGATTAATCCATCATCACGATTAATCTGCTTCAATTTTTTTTAATTTTTAATCCATCTGAAGCACAAAATGACTCAAAATCCTTGAAATGTCTCTGTCAATGCATTTAGGGCAGTTTGTCCGAGTGCCCTATTGCACATGAGCAAAGGTTAGTTGAAGAAGATGACAAACAGCACATTGGCCCTCTCGATGGGAAGTTTGAATATAAAAAACAGTGAATAGTCGACTGACATAAAGTATTATGCACTTTGTGCAAGAAGTAATTGTCTTTTCATTGAAGCACTTCCAGCTTAAAATATCACATTAACGCAAAGCATACGCTAGTCGGGGATGCTGCTAGCACTTTGGCTAATGCATCGTCCAACTTGCGACCAACCCCTTCTCACGGAGCGTTGGGGCCTCTACCTCGGACAAATTGCCAGTGGATTGCAACAACCTGCAGACCTATTAATATCGTCGAGGACACGGACTTTACAAAGATTTTTCAAGTTGCCTCTCAAGATGCATTGTACAAGGCTCCAACAGGAAGCACAATAATGTCTGAAATTCATGGGCTCTATGAAACTGAAAAGGAAAAAAAGCACGAGGATTTAGCTGTAGCCAAACATTTCGCCCTGACAGGTGACTACTGGACTTCAGTGAGTAACAGTAACCATCTCGGTGTTACTGCTGCATGGGAGTAAAAGTCATTTGCATTGAGAATAATGAAGACAGAGGAGCGTCACTTCGCAGAGGCATGTGCTGAACATTTCTTAACAGTGGCACATGAGTGGGAAATTGAAGGAAAAATCACAACTCTAGGGACTGATTGTGCACGAAACATGGCAGCTGCTGCGAAAACTTTTGCCATTTGAGCATAAACCTTGTGTGGTTCACATCTTACAGAGATGCATCACCGTGAGTCTTGGTGACAGTGGATTTGTGAGTGCATTGTCCAAGTGTCGGAAAAATGTTGGTCATTTCAAACATAGTCCAGCCAACGCCTCAGAGCTGGAAACACAGCAAACAACTCTGGGGCAGTGGGAGGAGCCATTGATTCAGGATGTGTCAATACGCTGGAATTCATCACTAGAAATGGTCAAACATCTAAACCACAACCAAGCAGCAATTAAAGTGATCCTGGACCAACAAACTTTGTCATGCTGACGGCACAAGAATGGGACAAACTGCACAAACTGGAGTCTCTTCTGGAATCCTGCAAGTAAGTTATCTATATACCATCCATTCATCCATCCATCCATTCGCATCCGCTTATCCTTTCCAGGGTCGCGGGGGGCGCTGGAGCCTATCCCAGCTGTCTTAGGGCGAGAGGCGGGGTACATCCTGGACAGGTCGCCAGTCTGTCGCAGGGTAACACACATAGACAGACAACCATGCGCACTCACAGTCACTCTCGTATTTACACCTATGGGCAATTTAGTGTTGCCAATTAACCTATCCCCACAAATTGCATTTAGGGTAAAATAAAATGAATTGATTAAACAAAATCCATTTCTAGTTTTAATAACCATCTACAAATAAGCCAAATAAGTTGCTAACAACCACAAAGTGCTCATCAAATTGTGTGTAAACAATTCTTTCAGAACCCTAAGCCTCACATATACGCATTCATTAAGTAAACAGTCATAAACTGTCACTTCTTGCTGTTACAAAACACAATACGTCAGCAAAATGTCTCACCAAATCAAAGAAAAACAAATGACTCATGATAGGAAGTCACCATCAACCAGAAAATTACCATATAATAATCTGAAAATACAAAAAAAGTGGCTGGCGTTACATTTAGACATTAATAGTGGTTTTGATGAGTCAAAACTAGCAACAAAAAAAAGGACTAATAAATGTAATAGCTTCCTTTAATTCATCTTTTTCAACTGCTGTACACTGAATTCTTAAAGCATATAACATCACACAAGCAGTGCCATCAAAACAAGTAGAAAGTTCAACAGTCAACGCCGAACGTTCCTTATAATAATAAGGACTTTGTAGAAAGTCAAGCTAAGCCATGACCACAGCTGATTGACTCATTTCAAGGCTGCATCACATCAGCTCACGGTTGGTAATTGGCAAATCTCAGAAAGGATGCACTATTTAAGCTGCTTAAGCCTGCCCACAGTTGTTCCAGCAAGCCGCTCTGCAAACTCCATCCACCCTGCTCCTACTTTCAAGCTTTGTTTGACTTTAATGAATGTTAAATCTGTTGTCACTGATCTGTTATGGATTGCTTTTTATAGAGCACTTCTCTACTCTGAGCCCTCAAGGTACGTTTTATAGAAGCTGCATTCGCCCCTTTATACACACATTCATACAGCACTTTATTCCATGCCTTTAAGCATTTTCTGTCACACACAGACTCACACACTGATGGATGCATTGAGAGCAACTTAGAGGGAGCCATGGATCAAATTGCAGACCTTCCAGTTGGTGGACAGCCGACTTCATCTCCTGAGCCACAGTCACTCACAGCTGCCTGCTCTGTGCTGGAGTCTTGGCCACCACACTTAAAATACTGCAGATGGAAACAATCTTTTTTAAAACGATGGTCCTCACTGAACTAAATATTGCCTTTATGCTTTGAGTGATAAACGTGTAAAGCTAAAGAAAAGGTGCATTCATCACACTGTCCTGTAATTGTACTTTGGTGTAGTATGGATGGAAAAGATGGAAAACTTATTAAAAAAAACAATTAAAAGTTCTGAATCGAAGCATTCCTCCAAGTTCTCTAAAGATATTGGAGTTCGAGATGTGCCACACACCCATACTGAGGGGAGGAGACGGCGATCAAATCTGACCCTGGGGACTTAACACATGTGCCACTCTGATGCGATTACAGGAGCTTCAGCACCCGCTGGCTGACAGTAATGAATGAGACCATACTGCTGTAACTCACCAACAATGCACAGGTGAAAACTCCATAATAAAGAAAATTCCATTATGCATCAGAATCAATTTAACATATGGCAAAGCTCCATAATAGCGTTCACATAATTCATTTATCCTATCAGAGCCAAAAGGTAACTGCTGGACTATGGACTTCTACATTTGTATATACACACAGTTGCTCTCACGTGTATTGTCGTATATATGGCACAGAGCAGACTAGGCTTAAGAGAACATGCAGTGAGCAGCCGTGGCACCGGTGTCATCATTAAGCCGTTTAGAGTTTCAGGTATGCGTCTCATTAACACCAAAGAACCTGTGACCACAGCTGCAAATATTATAAGGAACTCCATGAGACCAGGCCAAAATCCCTGGATGTGGACACAGAAGGAAAACAGATACAAGATTAACCAGAAGGATACTTTAAATAGTGGAAAGATATAAATACTGATCTCGACAGTATCTGGTTATCACTATGAGCAGTGTTAGAAAAACTGCTGACTACATGTTACGGGTCAATCAGGACAATCACCTAAATTATACATAAATATTGTTTTGTTTTGTTTTTCTTCAAGGAAATTGTGACAGACTGTCACCTGACAATTGATACGTCTCATTGTCATTCCACATTCGCACACAGGGCAACATGATCCCAATCCATACTCTCACATCAATAACTATTTGCTGTGAAGGTGTATTTTTAACATGATCAGATTCAGAATCAGAATATTTATTAATCTCAACTATGTGGCTACAGGTGCTCAAATTAGACAATAAGAACAGTAACAGACTGTTATATACTGTATTATTTATCTTAGTTCAAAGTTACAAAATAAAAGAAATAGCTCTAATATATACAAATAGCTCAATTATAGATATCAACATTATTACAGATTAAATAGATATGATTGACATTTTCCTATAACGTATAATGTCTAACCACAATCAGTTCTTTGGTCTTTGTCACGTTGAGCTGCACATGATTCTGCTCACACCACATTTCCACAGCTCGGTACTGAAACATCCAACCACTGTAGAGTCATCAGAAAACTTTGAAAGATGGCAGGTCTGAAGTCTGCGGTGTGGAGGTGAACAGGAAAGGGGATGAGACTTTTCCAGGGTGTCTGTAATCCTGAAGGTCGCTGGGATGTGGCGTCTTTGCTACAGAAACAAGACGTGATTTCTTCCACTGCACTGGGACCCTCTGCAGACTCAGGGTCATCATGAACAGTGTTTGAAAGACCCCACAAAGCCCAATGGTATCAACGCCAACACTGCTATCAGTATTGGACCAATAAGGTCAGGGTTAGGGCTGGAATACACGGCTGGAACGTGTGATACCACCGGTATCACTACTACAACCCGGTTGGAACTACTACAACCGGGTTTTGTTTGTGTTAGTTTTTGTTACAAGGACCCTGTGCTAGCAAAGATGCATCATTTTGTCATGTTGTAATGTTATCAAGATTATCAAGATTGTTATGTAATTTTTCATATTCTTTCCTGTTTTTATTGTTGGGCACAACAGTGAATGCAGTTATTATATTTAAACCATTGACCCATTGATTTAAGTTACCCTGGTTATTGGGAAGTCCCACTGGAATAAAAGATGTGACTAAAATAAATCGTGTGTTTATCAGTGCAGCCATTCAGCATCTCTGCTGTCTGAAATAAGCCATTTTAATTCTTAAACAAATAAAATTCCTTCTGTCTGGCTGGTACGTGAGCTCACAGAGTTGTATGACTCGGATGACCGTATTAGAATTAGGAATTATTTGTATATACACAGACCATGTGTTATATGAGACTCCACCACTATGACTAACATAATTGTGTCTCTGTGTTTGCTTTTCTAAAGGTACCAATAAATTTGGCCACATCTCTGTCTCTCTGCTGGCAAAACAGAGAACCTGGCGAACTCGCTGTGACAACAAGACACTGGGAATCTGTGCACAGTGACTGTGCCCAGCTGTTGCCACCAAAATGTATTTCCAGTGCATATCTCCTGAACCACAAATTGCTGTAGAGGGTTCGTTTGGCATGTTTGTGAACACTAGGCAGCTGTTTTCATCCTGTTGCAGTCACTGTGCTACATTAGACTAGCCGCATTCAAGCAGCAGCATAAGCCACTCAACACATGTCCTGCAGAACAAGGAAAACTATGAAGAACATATGCCACAGGTTTCTTGGAACAAAAGGTTACGTCTCTACTTCAGCACATCTTTCTCTGCTTTCCTTCAGATTTAAGACCAGAACAGAATCCAGCTGTCACAGAGATTCACAAGTGAAGCAACTGCAGATCAGATTTCTGGTCTTCCTCCGTGCCTCTTTTAAGACCCTCGTGCTAAGATTGAAATCTTATCTTTTCACCTTGTAATTGCCACTGACCCCCTCCTGCTCACGTAAAGTGCCAAACACATGATCGACTTGCTGTCTCCGTGTCACCTAGGTGAAATACACTTAATCTAAGTTGGCAATGCAAATGTACCGTGTCACACAGGAGACCGCGGGAGATGGAGAGAGGCAAAGAGCTTATTTGAGCTGACAGGCACTCGTGTCATATACTTTTTTCATCAAGTGAACGATCATCTTCTAACCCTGCTCTCCGTCTGTCTGTCTCTCTTTGTCACACAGGCACACACAGTCAGCTGTGTTATTGCCTAAGTCCTTATGGTTTAAAGCCCCAACCAACATCAATATCCATGTAAGTCTCCATAAGCCTGCGGTAATGAAAGAACAACATGGATATGGAACATCTCTCAAGAGTTCTGTGATATGATGTGGCATAAACAACAGAGAGAGAGAGAGAGAGAAACAAACGGACTAATTTAGTCGTTAATTTTCAAATCAGCACCGCCTGAGTGAATGTGGAACGGAAAGCAAGCTGTTGTTACTTCAGGTCTCCAACAGTCGGTGGAGTGGATTTAATATCCAGCATCTGGTGTGTTGTCTAAGGCTGACCTTAAGTTGGTTGCACTCAGCAGTGCTTTGAAGGTTCAAATGGAGCAAACAGGTGAGTGGTTAGGCTTTAGTTTACAGCTTGTAGATTAGGTTTGATTTACTCTCAATGCTTGGATTTATTCATTAAATCTACAGAATAATCAGCGGTCACGAAACGAAACGACACAGTGTTAAAAGAAGCATGTGTTATGTTTGCCCACTGTGGCCGCAGTTTGCAATACAATGGCAATGCAGTGAAGGTCACAGAGTATCTACAGTTTTATTTACCATCACATTAGTGCTGATTATTCCTACTTCAGTGCGTACAAACTACGGTGATCTTACACTGGGTGAGACCAGTGGCTCATTTTTGCCAGAGATAAGACTGAGAACATCTCTCTTTCTTATTTAATGAGGCACTAAAACAGAAAATTCTGTTGGGTTTCTTTTTTCCTTAAAAATCTTTTTTCCAGGTGGTTTCTTTTTTCTGGTCTCATTAGTTACATTCTCCTAACTGTTTATCTGCTTTCTGGTTTAGGGTGGAAAGACTGGAGCGTATTCCAGGTGATGTAGGTCAAGAAGTGGACCACACCCTGGACATGTGATTTATAACTTTATACTGCATTGTTCGCAACTGTTTTCTTCTTTTCTTTCGATACGGTTCTCATTCCTGACGCGTAACATACCAACGATTTGTCACGTCCCGAGGCGTCCCATGGGAACGCAAAAGGTACCTGTCCGCGTCCCCATGATACACGTCGGATGACGCTCCCGGCTGTATCACACGTTCCAGCCCTAACCCTGACCTTAATCCTAACCATAACCTTATCCTAACCTTGACCACAACCTTAATCATGTTAGATGATGATGAGAAAAGTAAAAATAAATGTACATGTGTAGATTCAGTCCAAACGGTTCTCGTGTTTCCTCCTGTTTCCGAACACGTAACATAGAGACGTGTTGGGTGGCCGAAAGCGTAACATACCGATGATTTGTCACATAGTGTCGTATGTTACGCTTTGGAAGTGAGAACGTGTCGTTTTTCTTCACAACACAGGACCTGGCCACACTGATGTACAGCACAGTGATTTCTTGTGGCGATGTTAACATTGTAAGTGTTACAGTACAGCTGGGAATTCATCATACGTACAGTAAGAACCTCTGGCATTTGTTTGGCAGCTTAAAATCAGTAAATATAATACAAGTTTCCAAAGATAAAATTAAATAAAACAAATAGTAATTGTATGGGCAGCCCCGACCACATTCATGTGAAACTTGACTCACATTTAAACAACAACAATAACCAATCAGACCAGCCCAGTGTTTTAAAAGCTGTCAAAAAGTGTGCATGGGTCGAATCACTGCTCTGCTATCAGGCTTTGATTGAGTGACACAGCTGGCATTTATTTATGGGAAAATGTCAAGGATTATTAACTCAGGTTTAAGCTGTGATTGTGATTCTGAATAGCACGCTGCACAAACCCATTTCAATCAACAAACTTTGCTGCATGCATGAATATATGGAAGCAAGGCGCAGAGCTGGGTCACTGAATGTCTGAGTAGAAGGGATTCATTTGTGTGAATAAGTGAGTTAACGAGTCCTTGAAATCCCCTGTAGCATTTATGTTGTGATTTCACAGGTTTTGACTCCCATCAGTATGAATCTGTAAGCTACCTGTGTTCTGTCTATTGGCCTGATAGTGTGGCTCTCACCCATTGATTAGGTCTATTTCAGGTCTTATCAACACACATCACTGCTGTGCCTTCATTGAGTGAATATTGTACTTGACAGTGTGTCTGAAAACATCATCATCAGCTTAGGTCAGCTGGATTAACAGAAAAGCCTTGAAGTGACAAATGCTTTTGGCTTTTTTTTACTTCTATTTTGCGTTTGGCTATTTTTTTTTCTTTCTGTATCAAGACAGGTAAGGACTCAATACATGCATGTGTTAGTTATGTATGGAATGCAGGTCAATCACGGGTATATGAGTGAAACACAGACACATGAATAGTCACTTTAAGAAGTATTGAAATCCTTTCACACGTCACACATTATTGTGTTTTTCATTTGCAGAGTATTGCTTATGGTTGTTCTCACTAAACTTCACCAGCTCTCCAGCAGGTGAGACAAGGGTTTTCTGAAAAAGCACATCAGAAACTGAAAGATATTCTTTTTCAGAACTCATACTTGCATGTTGGCCTTACATTTCTTTTTCCTAAGCTTTTCCATTTGGTTTAGTGGTTGAGTTCTTGGTCAGCACTCTGACCAAGGTCCCTGCTCTGTTGCTTATTTTGGAAAGACATCCAATTCTTGATAATGCCATAATGGACCCGACCTTCTTCCATTTCACAAGTCTTTGGGCCGATGGGCTTGTGGGAAAACTCAGAGCTTTAGAAATAATTTTGCGCCTTCCCCCCGATCTATGTTTCATTATAATCAGAGGTTGACAGAGAGTCCCTTAAACTTCATTTCATGGTTTTTGACTTCACATGCTGTGTGAATTACTCATCCTGTTCCCGAGGCATAAAATACTTCCATTCTGTCAGACGCTAGTGGGATCCCAGGCATACAGACAAGGTGGCGTGTTTTATTGTGTCTCAGCACTCTTGGACACCAAGAAATAACACTCTGTTTTTAAATATATACAAAGTCTGCATTATGATGTTGGTGGTGAAGTAACCCAGCAAGCACACTGAGGTTTATATCAGGTCTGGCATAAGGTTCAGGAGAGGTAATGGTCCCAGAATTAATCCTGCATGTTGAAAAGTGGTGCTGACACAGTCTATTTAAAGGTGACGTCAAGAGTTCTTTAACAAGTCTTCATATATAGTAGTTTGAGATTGTGCCTCACTGCTGCTGTAATGCAGTGATGTCCGAGAACACCTTTGTGAGTATCCTGTCTGAAATGTCTCACAGGCTTTCACAAAACACCCCGTGGATGAAAACCACTCGTTAAAATTTTCAAATGGGAGATTTAAGTTTTTTCTTTATGAATAAATTTACCAAAGTAGGCTTTTCAGAATATTTTTATAACTAACTGTATATCACCCACAGATGTCTGCCTCATCTGAATATGTACATAAAGATTAACACAGAAGCCTTTATTAGAATTATTAGTTCTTTCAGCACTGTTGGAGTTGACTTGTTCCCTGATAACAAAATAAAAAAAAATGAGATACAGGCTGATCAGCATCAAATTGACAATTGTATTAATGATCAACCTGATATTTCATGAGTGGATAATTAATCATTCTCTTTGTCAGATCGAAATCATGTCAGTTATGGCATTTTTTTAAGTTTGTCAGAGGAATAACAGAATGTATTTGGAGAATAGAAATAAAGGCTTCTTTAGCCAATAAGCCCACAATACGTGTGTGGGCTGATGCACATGGACAGCTAATTTTGGCATGAGCACATAGACACAATATAAACAGACTTGTACTTTTATCTGTTCTTCACCAGCCAAAGAAAGGCCAGGTTTTTAAGCAGTGGTAGTGAACAATAAAGACAAACAATTAAGTCTCTAAAAACACTAACTACACGATAAAGCTCAAGGACGTTACTATTTATTGGCGCAAGATCACCCCAGCCCCCCAGATGGCCTGTCGTCTAACTGAGCTTCAACCACTCACTGTTCTTATTTGTATCCTTCCTAATACGTCAGCCAATGAATTGGATAATCAGTTGGCAAACTAGACAAAGCAAAGACATGAGGAGAAGAAGAAACTAAAGTGAGCAGGAGCCTATAGGCAGGAACTCTGAACAAGTGCTGGGGTTTCTGTAGTTCTGCTTCCCACCTTTGCTCTTTTTTCCTCTCCTTGTTTTGATTCAATTCCACAGTGCATTAGTACCTGTCTGCCTGGTGACTCCCTATCTGTACTGTGTCTGTACACTGGGTCCTTAAATCAAACTACATATAGTAACATGAATTATGAGAAACGGTACTTTCAGAAGTAGCAAAATTATATGTGAGAGTAAAGATCAAAATTAGAGAAAAAGAAGGAGGAGAGGCTGCAGATAGAAAGGCAAGAAAAGGAGAAGAAGAAGCATCTTGTCTCTTCCCATCTTCCTCTGTTCACCAATCTAATTCACCAATCCCACAACCATCTGTCCGTCCTTTACCCATCCTAGGAAGATGTGACTCTTCTCTCATATTCTGTGCATTTTCCTCTCTGTCCTCTCTTTTGCAGAGCTGCATGTCTCTGACATGCAGTCACTGACCCCACTAACCTGCTTGTTGTTTCTCAGATGCTCATCTTTACTCTCCTCTCACCCCAACAGATCAGGGCAGATGGCTGATCATGAACCTGGTTCTGCAGGAGGTGGAGTAATGCAGGAGGAGCCTGTTGTTACTACAGGAGTCTGGGTTTGAGTCTGCCCCAAACTTTCCTCCCCACTCGGTCTCCGATTTCCTGTTTACTCCAGCCACTCCTGGGTCAGTCAGCAACAAGTGTGACGTGCAAACATTAAGCCATGCAGTGGACATTGACAAATCTGAAGGTTCTTTAGTAACATATTGCCTCTAATGTTTTTAAACCTGCCAAATGAGAACTAATCCCAAAATGCGGGATTCACCTATGGCTTTCTCAGAGCTCCAAGTTTAAAAACTAAGCAGGAAATGCTCATACAAGTAAAAGCCATATTAATATTAGAATAAAAACTTTAATGAAGTGCCTCCTCATAGGAGGTTATTTGAGTGTTGGGGTTTCCCCACTTATACTGTAGGACTTTTACCTAGATATAAATATAAATAAAACTGAATTAAATTAAATTGAAAGGCATCTCTTTGATTCCAGTAGAATCTGAGAGGAACACCAAAACTATATAAAAGTAGTCGCATCCAGGTCTGTAACTTGAAACACGCCAGTGAGGAAGGGGCTTAAACCTGCAAATAAAGCCTGGCTGATGCATGCTTAGGAATTTAGGTAAAGACCTTAAAGTTGATTCAGCTCTTCTGGACGTAGCATTTTCAGGGGCAGAAGCATTCCATTCATTCTCAGCTGACTGAACTTTTCCAGCCTTATAAACAATACAGCTGCATAATGATCAAAGCTAGCACCACTGCATAGCAATGAGCCTTGGGGTCAGTTTCATGGCCGCTGATATGATATATAATTGCCATGACCATTTATTAGTCAGTAGCATTCACAGAGAATTAGAGAGTGACTATAATCACAGCATTGGAAGATGGTGAACAATGTACTCTTAGGCCCCCTCCTCGATTCAGCGGTGGTCATTTCATTTTTACATAAGTGGCTTTGATGTTGCACCACTCCAACGTTCTCATCACGGAGAGAGTGGCCCGCAGAGACCTGACAAGCTAGGTCTTCTGTTTGGTTTCACCAGTGTATTATTCACAGTGATCGTTTTGGTACGTAACTATTTGTGTTCTATTTGTGCAAGAGGACGAGATCCTTGGGACTGAACAATATTTGGTTGTTACAGAAGTGAGTAAGAATGTGGCCCAGTAAACACCTTCTTGACAAGTTGTTGGTCTCGATTCCCAGTGTTCAAGTATCACTGATCAATAGAACATTATGATGTCCCATTCATTTCCACAATGATCATAAAACACGGTTTGGTTTAGAGGACGCCAACCTTATGATTCACATGATATTATTATATTTGACAGTCAGAAATGTCCCTCGTCTAAGATGGTAATGACAAAAATATTCGCCTTGAAGCTTCAAAAACCAAACTCAGCTTACTAATTGCTGATGTTGGAGTGGCTACATCTTTTATATACAGTCTATAAACTTTAGTATTTGGTACCTTAGTTTTATTTTTACAAAAGCACTTTGCTAAATAGTTCTTTTTGCCAATATGCAGAAATCTGATTTCAACTACTCCATAAAGCAGTCTTGATAGAACTACATTGAATTATATTTTTCTGGTATCTGCATTGCTTCAGTCCTTGAAATATGTCTATGTAGATTCTCAGTCATCCAGGTCATAGTAGTCTAAAGAGCTTAAAAAGAAAAGTGACTGGACTTCTTTTAATTTATTAAAACCTTTAAGTTTTAAGAAGTCCAATCGCTTTTATTTCTTTTCGATCCAAAGTGCGTTCAGCTGTTAGACTGGACTATCAGTGCTTAGCGAAAACATTTTACTAAATCATCTAATGATTAAAAAAAACTACTGGCAAATGCTGAAAAATCAAACATTTATATCATATTATTTTGAATATTAATTGCAGAACTTTGTCGGTTCATGCAGTCCATGTCAACAAAGGTGGTATCAGTTCTAAAAACTTTGCACATTGTCAGGGCTTCTCGTGCAACGCACAAACAGTTGCGCTTATCTTTGTCCTTGTGTGTTTCTGTGTGTTTGGCTGTGATTAAAAGGGCTCTTCAGTCTAAAACTCATTATATCCTCAAAAATTCGAGCCGCTGGGTTTTAGATTATTAGTGGTGATTTTCTCTCACTCCACATGTTTGCAAGAGTGCTTTTGTGCTAACGTGTGTGTGTGTGTGTGTGTGTGTGTGTCTGTGTGTGTGAACAGGGAGGAACAGATCTCGGTAGACGTTATTACACTGATAAACTGAGTGAGTATGTGTGTTCTTCATTATGTTTTCATCTGTGCCTACACTCATAAAGGTCCTTCAGCTGAAGTGAGCGGGTATTTTGCATTTATGAATGTGGCTGTGTGCGTGGGTTGTGCTGAATTTATGCTGTCATTTATAACAGGATGCATTAAGTACAATGTGAAAACTCAGCTGCATTGGCATGGCAGACGTGCGTGTGTTTTTCACGTAAACTTGTGTGTATGCGCGGTGCATTCGCATTTCTGTATGCTCGCACACTTCTCTGCAGTTATTTCCGCATTTCCTGTAAAGTAATTTGTCAGTACCCAAAGAGAACAGACTGCTTGAGCAGATGTGCAGGAAACACCACCATTTCCATAATTACCTACAGAGAAAACATTCTCTGCAAAAATCTATTTAGTTCTCTAACGAATGTGCTCGTAAAGTGACTGAGACAAACACAGTGAGCTGCAGGGCGAGGCTGTACTTGAACCAAGTTAAATGGCGGCATGCTCCACTAAAAACTACTGTGCTAATCAATTTAATATAAAGTAGTTCTAAAGTAACAATGTATGGGATTTTCATGTAATAAGAGCAGATTTTCATTTAATATCTTACAAATCTTACAAATGACCTAACTTTCGTTAGGTCATTGTTCTTAGTCTTTTGTTCTTCTGAACCCCTTTGAGGCAGGGATTTGCACTTTTAGCCACGAGTTTGGTCATCAACTGTAAAACTACTAAAACACTTGGACGTAATAACAATTGAGAATGTATGGCAGAACTGAGGATATTGGAATACCAGAAGGCAAGATTGCAGACATTAACGACAGCTACAACTACCTAAGAACCAAATGGGCAAATGGGAACACGAAGGGACCGCTAGGAAAGCTGCAACCACAAAACACTTCCAGACAGTGGAGGTCCTGAGTTGAATGCTAAGAACAAATTTTGGGGAATCCACACATATGCCTTGCTAGTTGTCAGATGCGCTGCTAGCATATTAGCTGGCCAAAGGAGGCAATAGAAGCCACTGTCATGAAGACAAGGAAGCTACTAAGCATGCATGGAGTGTTTCACACCAAATCCCTCCCCCTGAGACTGTATACTAAGAAGAAGGAAGGAGGCCAAAGACTACTGAGTGTCAGAACCAATATCTAGGATGAGACAACGAACATCCATGAGTATGTCAGGAAGACAGCCAAAACTGACTGTGTGCTTCAAACAGAAGAAGTGGGTGATATCGAGAAATTCTTTAAATGGTTGCACAAAGCTGGACTGAAAGACAGCACAGAGGCACTAATCATGGCAGCACAGGAACAAGTTCTGAGCAGAAGATCCATAGAGGCTGGGGTCTACCACACCAGGCAAGACCAAAAGGGCAGGTTGTAAAGACCCCCTGAGACAATCCAGCACATTACAGCAGGGTGCAAGATGCTAGCAGGCAGGGCATACATGGAACGCCATAACCAAGTGGCCGGCATAGTATACAGAAACATCTGTGCCGAGTACGGCCTGGAAGCCCCGAGGTCAAAATTGGAGACGCCCCCAAGGGTGGTTGAGAATGACCAAGCTAAGATCCTGTGGGACTTCCAGATACAGACGAACAAAATGGTGATGGCTGACAGACCGTAGTGGTGGTACATGAGGAACATGAGAAAATGCCATGAGGTAAAATGACTAGTGTTAAAGTAACCATATAAGTACATTGCGCATGTCAGCAGGATATACACTCCTTGGTTTACTTGAAATAATTTCCTCAAAGAAAATATATGACCTACAACCCTCAACAACAAAAAAACATTCAGAAATGTACGTTTAAGAAATCCTGTTCAAATATGAAAGAAAATATCTAAAGTGTTATAAGAAGCAGTGTCTACAGTAGATACCAATTTAATTAAATGTGATGACTGAAAGGTTTTATATTGTTAGCTCAATCATTGTGTGACCAACTATTGAAATATTTCATGTCATTGGACCTTGACAGAAGACTTCCTGGTAAACTTGTCAAATGTAACTGCAAATTGAATACCTTTTTGTTGCTAAGGGAGAGAGGCATTTGCTGTCCATAAATGAATTCCATTATGAGCCAGTGGTGCATCTGCACCTATTAAAAAGACAAGACAAATGTAGTTTCCTCAATTGCCAAAGCACTAATAACCTCTTCATTCTGAACCATAATAAAAAAAAAGGAAGCAATTATGTTTTCTTTTTTTTTATCCTTTTATGTTGCGATTCTGTGGTACACTGTGTGGTTAAAGAATGATTTGTGCTTTCATCACCTTTTTTTAAAGTGAGTGGAATAAACATGTAATATGATTTTAATATCACGGCATTTCATCCACTAAACACTTTTTCCTTCTCTTCACACATTACGTTTGTCTTTGATGTATCCAGTTTAGAGACAGATGCCTAATTTTTAGTGAATAAAGTACTATGACAGGCATCGTTTTGCATTCTAAATAAATCTTTGACATCTTAAATCTGCACACATAATCATCAAATTATTATTTATCTTCATTCATATTTTTGCCATACCTGTATACCTTCACTTTTAGGGTTACGGTTAGGCAAGCTGTTCAAAGATCCAATAGTGACAAAGCTAATCGGTGCTGGAGCTTTTAATATCTAGTTTTAGTGCCAGAGATTGAAAGAATGCACCAAAAACAACAGTTGTCTTAATGTTATTATAATGTTATATATACCCAATATAATAAATAACTAATTATCTCTATAAATCTAACTGATTAAGATCATATTGGTTTTGTATCGGAGTAGTCTTTGTTGTTTGTTAGATTGCCTAGACAAAAGCAGCCTTTAAGGCAGGCTAAGTAGTTCACTTACCTCCCTGTACATGCAGTGTTGGCTACAGACAGACCATCCACACAATACCACACATTCACCAATCCATGAACAATTTTTTCTACTTTCAATTCAATTCAATTCAATTTTATTTCTATAGCGCCAAATCACAACATCAGTCGCCTCAAGGCACTTTACATTGTAAGGTAGACCCTACAATAATACATACAGTGAAAAACCCAACAATCATATGACCCCCTATGACCAAGCACTTTGGCGACAGTGGGAAGGAAAAACTCCCTTTTAACAGGAAGAAACCTCCGGCAGAACCAGGCTCAGGGAGGGGCGGGGCCATCTGCTGCGACCGGTTGGGGTGAAAGAAGGAAGACAGGATAAAAGACATGCTGTGGAAGAGAGCCAGAGATTAATAACAAGTATGGTTGAATGCAGGGAGATC
>VURO01020618.1:0-10837 GCA_015108175.1 Pelvicachromis taeniatus
ACAGCGATGTGAGGTGTGTGTGCGTGCGCAGCCTTAGACACCTCACATAGAGTGTATGTCAGGTGTGTGTGTATGTGTGTGTGTGTGTGTATAATTTCCTCCTTTTTTTGGATACCCTTCCATGTAATGGTTGGGGGAGGTTACGAGAACAGGAGAATTTATAGCTTCCAAAGCAGGAATAAGTTCAGCTGGAATCCCAAAAGGCTGAAGGAGGCTCTGCTTGCTGAATGACTCAGTTTGTTCTTTCAGAGCTGGGAGAAACCTTTTCACACAACACGAACAATAACTGTACTGGCTTAAAAGTGACTGCATGAAATAAGAATTGTATTTTCAGTAGATACTGCAATTGTCCTGTCATAGAGAGAGACATTGCAGAGATGGCATATCGTGAAAGGTCTGCTTTGTACATCCGACTGCTGACGGATTATAAACCATTGAAGTCTGGATATTTTCTCATCAACTGGTACGCTTTAGATTTGTGAGATCTTCAAAATGCACTTTAAAATGTAAATTACTAGAGAGCATTGTATTTGTCAACAGATTATAGACAGCGAGGTCATTAAATGACACTTCAGAGAGAATAAATATTTCCAAATTGGATTTCATGGTTCATAATACAATTTTTGGCCATCACGTTCTAGTTAAAGCACTAAAAATGACAGGACCCGCTTAAGCTTCTCTGCACTGTTCACTGTTCATTAGATTTACACGCTCACATTCACACAATCATTTAGAGATGCACACGCACACATGCACACACATACACTCAATCTCATCTGGCTACTGCACTGAGACTAAAGGACACAGTGGGAGGAAGAAAAAAAAAAAAAGAGGAAGAAAGCAAATAATAATCATTTGTTTACTGTTACAAAAAGGAGCTGGAGCTGGAGGGGAAAATGGACTCTGCACAGACAGACACTGTTAGTGATTGAGGGCAAGAGGAGGGAGAGAGCCAGTTTAATAGAAAAGCGCCCAAGTGTGAACAGAGCAAAGCTCAGGCCATCCCGAGCTCTGAGAGACAGCAGCTTACCATCAGGTCTCCCACAGCAGAGCGGAGCGACCAGATCCCGAAACAGAACTCAGATGAGAATCAGATAAGACAGAAAAAGAAAATGAATTGGAGATTAAACCAGAAAAAGACTGTGAGAGGAGACAGTTACCACAGCCCTGAATTATCAGACAAATGGTGGTGTGAGGATTTTAAAAGCAGGAGAGAAGGAGGGACGTGGAGGAGGCATTAAAGAGCACTTTGTGTTTTGATAAAGGCAGTCCTCTCATTTTGGACGTCAAACTCTTCGTTTTCCGAGTCTGTGTTTACCCCATCATCCCCCCACACTGTTGGGATGCCACGGTACGACACCACCCTATTTCCGCCGAGACTGAAGCTGCCCCCGAGACCACCGCCGGCCTCCAGAGAGGGTAGCTTGATGAGCGCGCCGGAGTGCAGCTGCAGCATCAGAAAGATGCCGGCGAAGGTGGCGATGATGGCCATGCAGCTGAGCACGGCGATGGTTATGGGTAGCCGGGAACCGGACTCTAGCTGCGATCTCTGGTTCCCCGACCCCACCATGAAGCTACCAGGGGACTCACGCATGAACTGGTTGAGATGCAGGCAGGTGCCAGAGATGTGGTCCAGAGAACTGTGCGGGGGGCAGGACAGACAGGACCGAGGGCTGAGGCTGCTGCAGGTCAGACAGGGGTGTGGGCAGGGCAGGCAGGCAGGGACGGAAGCTGGTTCCATAAAGTTTCCCACTGTGTAGTTGAGAGGCTGGGAGCCCACCGAGAATCCTGCTGGACATTCTTTCACACAGCCCTGCTGAAAGAGGTAGTAGCCGGCATTGCACTCTGTAACACATAGAGAAATAAAAATGAACCTCTGCACCTTTCAGCTCTTCATATGAGTCACACAACCAAAAAAACAGAACCAGGATTCGTGCCCTGTGAAAGCACAGAGAGCACCTTTAACAAGGCATTTCATGCTGTGCCTGCCCTCTCTGTTTCAAGGCAATTTTTTGTTGTGCTTTTACACTTTTACTAGAGCTGCTTTCACTTACTAAATCTTTAAATTTCTATGCCGAGTGCAGCATGCTTAAACAAGAAGACACATTTCCGTATGCACCAAGTCCAGATGCAGACCATCGCCTGTAGTGACAATTAACAGACAGCGGTGGGGGTAATAGAGCTGAAAACAGGAGAGCCAACAGAAGGAGGAAATCTTCACTTCCTGCTGCATCTTGTCAGCTTGTTCAAAAACAGAATTATAGTTTTGAGCCCTGACACATAGCACACCCATATGACACATGGATATGATAATCGCATACATGATAACTACATAGTGCTCACAGTGTCTATCTGCATGCAAGTACCACTGACAGCCTGTAGGGGTCAGACTGTCACTGTTTCAGGAAACACGTACTTCACACTGCCTTGGTGCTCAGTGGTATGTTTAGACCTTGCCTATAGCACTAGTTGGACTTGGCAGAACACAGCAGTAGGAATACCTTTATTTTAAATGAGATTATTAAAATGAGACGTGGAGTAAATGTAAGTCTGAGCAGAAACCAGCTCTTATTTTAAATTTTATGCAAATAATAAGGCTACACAATGGAGTTGTGCATAGACAAGTTTGCATAGACATACAGACAAAAAGCAAATGGATGCAGCCGATATAATATGTCATTACTGGGCTACTACACATGTCACACCTTAACATAACACTACACTTCTCCTCTACTGTGGCTGAAAGGGCCTGTAAGGAGCAAAGCAGAGACACCAGTCTTACCGATGCATATCTGCCTCAGATCCAACGTCTTGCAGCTGTCATTGGCGGGCTGAGACTTTTCAGAGGAGCTGGAAGTTGTTGAGCCGGTGCCATACAGCACCAGGATGAACTGGGTCAGAGTGCCTGGGCGGAGAGACAGATGAAAAACTAAAATTAACTGAGGAGGGAAAAATAAAAAGTAGGCCTGTCAAGACCAGTAAGGCTCCAGCACTCCCTTGGGTGGTTTTTGTAAATGTATCCTCATCTCATATTAGACTCTTGGATTTTCTGCATAAAGTGACAGAAAATGACTCCTTGATATGGGCTGCAAATTTAAAGACAGCATGATTTCACTCTGTGCCTAACAAGTTGTAAAGAGCACATCCCTCAAAAATCATTGAAGTGCGGGGCCTCATGAGAGGTTCCACTTTAGTAAATCACTCCTTACTGAGGAGAGAGGCGTGAGACTTGAATCTAGATTTTTATTTTTTTTTTTTAAGTATTTTGGCTGAATATGGTGCTGTGGGTGGACCTGCTTTGACTTAATGGTTGTGTGATGATCCACAGCCAACCATAAACACAGAAGAATTTGTCAACCTGCAATAAGGCTGCACAGTCATATAGTCAACTAGTATAAAAATAGCAACAGCACTTTGGACACAGGAGCCACTGGATCTCTAATCTCTTGGCACCGACCCTTCAACCCTTGAGCTGAACCGCAGGCACAACAGATTAAAGGTTACGTTAAATAACATTCAAGTAATGTCGTTCAGGGCCATCCTTGTGACCTGGTGTTGACCTCGTTTAGGTTTAAGACTGTTGAAAACATTCAATGTGGACTCTGAGGATCTCTGACCAGCATTTTCCAGATAAAGAGGGAAGATAAATTAATATAACGCCTGGAAGCGATCAATCATTCCACACTGATCAACATTTAAACCAGGAGAAGCAATTATCTTGATACAATATAATGTTCTGCTGGGAAAATTTGGGTTTTGGCAGTGGATGTTACTCTGGCACATGTCACACACCCATGATTGCTGCATACCAAGTTTACCCACCCATTAGAGCACCATCCCCAACAGTATGTGAGGGGTAGGATGACAATGTGCCTTACTAAAAGTAAGTAAAGTTTTTAAAGCCCAGGAAGAACTTGGAAAATGACAAAAGAACAAAAGGTGTTGACCTGACTTCCAACAATCTTGGACCTCAGTTTTAATGAAATTATTTTAAAATTTAGAAGGAATAAACTCTGTTCATGATGGGACCAAACTACAACCTACAGAACCATCACTGAAGCCAGACACAACAGGAAGGCCACAGAAGTGCCCTGTCTGTGCAATGATGAGCCTGAGCAGTTGGATGGCACAAGGAGACCTATTATTTAGCAGGTGGTTGTAACGATGTGGGTAACTGGTGTATATTATCTTTATGTAATAACAAAGCTGCTTTACCATAGTCACTGGCACCAGCCACATTCTCAATTTCAAGCATCCACGCCCCAGTAGGGTCCTCATCCCAAGAGTGGGTGGTCATGAAAGCCCAGTCATTAAAACCCTCTGATGAGTAGTCATGAGGCCTGCAGGAAAACAAGCAGGAGAGTAAGGAAGCAGTTTGTGATTACCAGCTTGCACTGTAGATCGCCATGTTTGTGTAGCTGTGCGTTTTTTACCTGGGGTGGAGCAGTGTGGAGCGTGTGCCAGCAGGACTAATGAGGTGGATTGCCAGGTTTCCCCTCCGGTTGTAGGACAGAGTGAGCCGGGCCTGGACGTGCTCTAATGAGGTCACATGACTGTCTGTCCCGATGCAGCCATCCACACTCTTGTTAATATATAAATGGCTGCCAATGTTCCTGTTAACAGATAAATTAAGTCAGTGATGGACATTACTTACAGCCTGTGTGACAGCGGAATTATTAGTGGCTTATTACTAAGTGTATGACATTTTGCTCTTGGACACTGAAAGCCAACAAAAGGTGATTCGTTTCAAGCCTTGAACAGGATTAGTGTCTCGACCTGTAGCACCCCTATCCTCTGTGGAAGTAAACACACCTCCCCCCCCAAATCCGCTTAGGAGATTATACGCATCCACAACAATTCAGAGGAGGAGGAAGGTGCAGGGTTTTAGTGGCACAGATGTGCCAAAATTATAGACAAGATGATCATTAAACTGCCAGACTGCATCCAGACAGAATCCCCTCAGGTTTAGGCTCAGTCACATTTTTCAGGATCCACTGAAAGGGCTGCATACAGTAAACACTTTTGACCTTTAAAGCAGCCTCACATGGGAAAAGTCATGTAAAAGGTTAATTTTCTGCACTATTCAGATGCCAATGAGTCATATAGTGACTGCCCATGATAATATTATAATGCAAATTGACAGCCACGCAGCATTTAAGCATGCTTGCAAAATGTATTTCATGGTTTCTCGAGGTGGGGACAGAAAATCTTAGAGAAATGGAAATTTATACAGAGAGCTGTTGAGGTTGATTTATCATTGCCAGTTGACCGCTGCAGCACAGGCGACTGTGATTTAGGGTCTTGGAAGCAGCTAAATTTGTGGCAGTGCTGGAAACATACAATCTGGTTTTACAAGCACATTCAGACAAAAATAAATAAATAAATTTAAAAAAAGAAGCTCAAATCTAACCATCAATCTGCCGTTTAGTGTGAAAGCTCAACAAGTAAATGAGAAGATACACCTTACTCTCCCTTTCCCTTTTTATCAAGAGCTAGTAAAATAAAAATCTGTTTTTTCTTACTCCGTATGTTGTTTCATTCCAATTTGTGACAACAACGTTTAGATAAATCCTTACTTTTTTTGCACGTTGGTTTTTCTGATTTTGGGTCATTTTTATTTCCTCTCCTTATATAGCTCAGCCACACTAAAGTAAAAAATAGGATAATAACATTCTTGTTATTAGAGGGGGTACCCACGCACATGTGGAAGCCATAGGGACAGATTGCTGGTTGACCAGGTGCTGACCCCAAACCTGTTTGCAACCACTTTCAATTGTAAAGGCAACCTGCGTGCAATCGCAGTATGACTTGGACCAACTGCAATCACTTTCAGACAGGCTGGCAAAGGTCTGCAAATATTTGCCGTCTAATTAACAAATGCAAACGCAAATTAAATACATCACAGTCAGTCAATGAATCTGACTCGGTGACAAGCACAACTTGTCCTAGAGAGCTCTCTTTGGAACAGGGAACTCAACGCATCTGCTCATCAGCTGCTTGTATTCTGCTTATATTGCTATAAAAAGTACAGTTGGTTCCATTTCAAGCCTACAAGGTTATGGCTGGACTCTGAACGTAAGTAGTCAATGTGAATTTCTGTATATGTGGACAAAACCAGATTTTCAATCTCACTCATTTTTCGCAGCAAATCACAAACAGATTGAATGCAAGTTCCAATTTGTCTCCATTCAATTGTTAACTGACAGAAGAGCGACACAGTCTTACTGCAGTTTTATCACCGCTTTGATGCACCAAGATTGCTTCAAAAATGGCAACTGACTGAGTGGTCAAAGACGTGATCTAAGTAACAATCCAAAAGGCACATTTAATTGCACATGGTTGCAATTATTTGGCCATGCCATGTTTTCAACCACTTATCCCAAGTCTGTTTGCAGCATTAAACAATCTTTGGAAATATTTTGTTTACAATTTATTTGGCTTGTCTTTTTAAGTGTGTAAAGTGGGCTTGTTCAATATTACATACATAATTAAGAGTGAAGAGTCAGCAGAGAAGATCTTTAAAAAAAAAACCAAAACAAAAAAAACCAACCAATCACATTTGTGCATAATCAAAACTACTCCTCCAGCACAGACATGTTCATTTCAATTCATTGTACATAAAGCTTTTGAACAAACACCACATGTGTAAGCCAAACTTGAAGCATTCCCATGCGTTTGGCAGAATCTTGGAAAAACAAAAAGGGATGTTTCGAAATCATCAATCTCTTTTTAAATACTATGCGAGACCTTTTAACTGATGCCATACAGTTTTTATTTGTAAAAGAGTTTGCAGACCTGGTAGTAATTTGCACCAACTTTTGTGTGAAGGAAATGGGCACACATTGATCACATTTAGTGTTCTTATAGAACATTGACACACATTTGCAATAAAGCCTGCCTCATTCAGACAGGCATACAGGAGCTTTTCTGTCTGCTCATGTCACTCAAAACCTAATTTCCCATCTCACAGTGACAACAGTAAATGGCCTAATGTTTCTGTAATTATAGTTATAATAATTCACTTTGGTCTTTAAATATAATAATTGTGCAGTATTGTTGGACTTAATAATATAATCATAAAATTACTTCCCTTCAAGTGTGTTCCTGCGCTTTTGCGCATGTAAAAGGTCTGCATAGTTACACAGCCCTCCCAAAGAGAGAACATTGCTTCTGAACCACTGGCTGGTTTTTCTTCTGGAATCTACATCAGTCTAGTCTTTTAAGTAACTCCAACTGTAAAATCTCTCACTCATGGTTTCTATGCAGCTCAGGACAAGGTAGAGTATTATTTTGATAGAAAAGTCACCAAAAATGTGTTTGAGCACTGCAGAGCCATAACTTTGCCTCTATGTCCACAGAGCAGAACTAAGTTGAAACAAGGACAAGGTGTGAGTTACTGTGTTTTCATGGTAACATTTTCACTATGCTGGCTTTTTTAAACTAGTGTTTCCCTGACAGTACATGTGTGAAACAGTAACTCCGGTCATTCCTAAAAATGTTAAAACATCATGTTGTGTCTAACGCGGGAGTCTCTCCTTGAACCAGGTCTACTTACAGCTCAAACTCATACAGCTCAACTCTGGTTTAAATTTACTAGCTATAAAATCACATAAACTCACAGGATATTACCACTCAGTCCCATTTGCTCACCCAGTTGACCAATCAGAGCAATGTATGCTTAGTTAGATTGGGGCCTTTTTTTAAACCATAGACCCATTTTACAAGCACTCTTTAAATGACTGACCCTGTAACAGTGTAGACTGTAGACAAAAGTCAAACAGTTTCAGACAAAGACAAAACGAGCTTTACAAGGATATTCAGCGTATCATGATAGCACAAAGCAATCACAAGACAACAGACAGAAAAATCAGCTCCACCCAGATTTAACTATGAGCGCCTCACATTACCATAACTCCTCAACCATTTTGGGCTACAGAGAAAATTCAAATGGGTCCTGAAAGATGAGAATTATTTTTTCATTTTACAGCCAAAATTACAAAATCTATCCAAACGGCCTGTTTGCTACTCGGGGTAAAGGGTTCAAATGGAGCATCTGTTGAGTATATTCTGGCGTAATATACGCCGTGTCAGGAAACTGATGTGATATTGAATATAAAAGCATGTAAATGTATGCCAGAAGAACACAAAATAAAATTATGAGCCTGTAAATGAGCATAATATGGGCTCAGTAAGCATGCGGTCATGACTCTGTCAGAGGTAATGAGCGAAAGTAACTGACAGCGAGAAAGATACTGAAACCCTGCCTGCTCACTTATTACAAGACAGTGTTGATAAATACGTCAACTAAACACCTAAAATGTAAATTGAATAACCTGCCTTGACTGCTGTTCCCAGACGCTCAAACCATCTGCTCTGAGCGTCTCATAGCTGCAGTAAAAGAGAGGAACCTCAAAGCCAGCAAGGGAAGTGACAGGCAGCGCATAATGAAGAGGCGATGTCTGACTGGATTTAGACTGAGACACCAGCAAGAGGAGAAATAAAATGGCTGGGAAGAAATATATAGTCTCAACAGCGAGAGGTACACATGAATTGACAAACCATTATCTTTCTTTTAAGTGTTTTGTCTCAAGTTTGAGTCTCGCGCACACAAAATGACAGGCTTTTCAACAGGCGCCTAGAGCCAACATGAAGACACAATGTGTCGCTGCGCCAAAGCTTGACAGCTCAGTCGCAAGTCACAAGCATCTCTAAAACCTTTGTTTTGCTATGAGTTACCAATTTAATGTTGATTAAAGTTACTCTTAACTTACCATTTCTGAAAAATCTAGGCTCATTTTCATAGTATTTAACAAATGTTTGAAGTCAAAGTACAAAGCAGCTAGAAATAAACAAACCGTCTTTGATGGATATTTGGTGCGTTCCCTTTTAATATAGCATTCACTGCTGTTATTTCTCTACCCACTTTTGTCTTTGCTTTTAACATTTACCTCGTGTACTCTTCATACTTTATCTCTTAAAATAGCCTTCATAATTGCATAGATGATTACAAATCATTAGAATATTTAGTAATTAGTATAACTGGGGCTGGGTTTTTTTGGGGGTCCATAATATGGGTCAAGCTCCAAAAACACTCAAGCATCAATTTGCTCTAATCCAATAAGATAATTTCCTCCAGAGACACATATGACTTAGTTTAATAACTAGGCTGTGTGGGTTTTAGTCAAAGCAATTTAAACAAATAAGCTGTTTTTTAAAAAAAGTGACAGCTGTAACGTGTGCAGACAACAGTGGCCATGGGAGACCAACACAGTGCATCTCACGAAAACACATGCAAATAAACAAAACAACCAAATTAAGAAAACACAATTCAATCAAAAACCACTGTGCTGACAACAATAGCAAATTCAAGAATGTGCTTCAAGTATCCCAGACTACAATGGTAATGTTTCCAGGAGACACATAACAGTGAACCCAGATGGGAAAAAATTCTGTTTTTCATTGTTTTGTGACGCTTGTCTGAAATTCAATATTAATTAAAACCTAAGCAAACCCACACAGGCTGCTTGTGCTCAGAGTATTCTATTTGTTTGCACTGTAAGAATCTCCTAAAAATGTGTTCTTAAATGCAAACATGTCTATAATTTTGCTTCTGTTGTGTTTATGTACACGTGTTTGTGTGTCTGCTGCAGTGTGTTGGCCCTCTTTGCGTCACCTTAACAGTTCCTTGTGATCAGGGTGTTGAGATAAACCGAGCTGCTGTATTAATGAGTCTCCGGTGTACTAACCTTGGCTCGCTGACCATGGTGATGACGCATTTTCGTTGTGGTCCGATATTGGTCCACGTTTTTGCCATGGACACGATACCACCGGCATCAAGTAGACCATATCCGTATGAGTGACTGACTGTAGAAAGCAAGAGGAAACGTTAGCCGGCATCCTGGCTCTCCCAGCTGGTGTGCATTTCAACCTCTCTGTCCAGTTAAGTCTGGTTTATGTGATGCACACTAATAATGAGCCTTGCAGGCATCTGCAAACTGCAGAGGGTTGATGAAAACGTGAACGGAGCTGCTGTACCTTTGCGCCCGACTCCATTGGTTCTCCAGTCATTGGTGAGCAGGTGGGCAGGGTGAGAAGTGCGTACAACCAGATGTTGCATGTCCCTCCAGGTCAGGTTTTTACTGAAACACGTGTACATGCAAGCACACGCAGACACACAAGGAAAGAGACAGACACACAAAAGAGTGACCCACGTGGTAAGTTTGGCTTAAAATTCAAGTTGAGCCACTGAAACATCATCCTATAGTCTTAAGCTGCTGATGGACAGCTGATTGAATTCAGAATAAAGCGATTCAGCAGTCACATTTTTTCTTGGCTTGCATAAAATCTTAAATCGACACATATTTCCAGTCCTTTTCTGCCCTTTGCGAGACATTTTCCAAAGCATCGTTAATCTTCATGCAGGCAAGCAAGTTGGTATTTACCAAACTCAAAAAGAGCTTACATGAAGTCACAACTGGCCTCTCTGTTGTGATTAAATGCGTACAGGCTTTTTAGTCTTATTGTGGATTTAGAGAAAATGAGGCTTTTTAGATAATAACTTTACTGACTCACTTTGTCATCAAATTCATTCCTAATTGCAATCTTTTTCCATCACCTCACTCCGTTTTGCCACAAGACTAATTACTCGTTTTCAGCGCTCTTCTGACGTCCGTGTTTGTCTCTCCATTAGTGCTGCGTGACTAGATAAGAATGATTAGCGCTCACATCCAAATGGTGTTGTTTGTAAGTGCACAGTTGAAATCTGTGGCAGAGGGGTTAAAAAGTAATTCATAAAATGGGATAATCACGCAGAACTAATGCATAAACATTCAACACC
>VURO01020619.1:8540-28682 GCA_015108175.1 Pelvicachromis taeniatus
CACAAAGCAAGACAACCACCAGATCTCCAAATATTTGTTTGTTTGCTAAAGAGCTGAGAAGCTTGATTCTTAAGCTTAAGCTCAGGCTCATTTCACTCCTGCCTCCAAATCATGTTTATAGTATCCAGTGTATGTACTGTAAATATCCGTACACATACAGTTTGACCTTGAACAGCTGCAAAAAAAACCCCAAAAAATGTGCTGCCAAAAAGCACGACAGAAAAGATGAAAGCTAATTTACAACCTCTTTATTTCTTCATCATTCAGGTTGTGTGTGTGTGTGTGTTTGCTATGTCATAAATTCTTCATAAGGCCAGGATAGTTCAGAGGCGAGGCACAGGACATCAATTCCAGTTAATTCACAATTTGTGTCAGAGCACCAGATGCCGACGCGAGCACCGATAGGCCTGTTAATATGCCACTGAGCCGCCAGGTTGGAAGGGTGAGGAGAGCGCAAAGGACGGAAGCAGACGAAGACAGAAAGACAGAAACAAGTGAGACCTCTGACACATTTAGCGAAGAAGCATACGCTAAAATTCAGCACTGCAAGAAACAGAGTAACGAAAAGTAAAATGAAAAGAAAACGGGAAAACAAATGAACAAGGTAAAGGAGGAGAAATGCATGTGATTGGGAGGAGATAGAAACAGATGAATATGAAAGAAATAGAAGAAACAGAAAAAGGATAAAAGAGGACTGAAAAGTTTGGGGAATGGAGAAAGAAAGAGTGAAGACAGAAGAGGTGCGTGTTCATCCTGCTCACCTGGCGTTATCATTAAGAGTGCTTATTCTTAGTAACTACGTTGATACTGCAGGTTGTGTTTTGATTAAAGACTCTTAAGGCTTCAATCCAACACCGGAAGCATCAAAAAGAAACCTGAGCTTCCAGAGAAACTCCACAAAGAAGGGTCCTGCCCAGCTTTGAACCCAGGACATTTTCAGTGCCACGCAACAGTGCTAAACAATAACCCACTACTCTACTTTGTGTAAAACAATCCGCCTCTTCTCAGTCACATGGCATCAAATACTGTTGTTCTGTCAAAGCTGTGGACATTCCAGAGAAATGCACGAGGAATCTTCTCACGCTGATACATCAACTGCAGCACAAATTCAACAGGTCTTACTGCCTAACATACAAAACAGAATTTTTCACATAAAATAATCAGAAAATGAAAAAGTAACAAAAAAAAGTTCCCAAGCAAAAACACTCCCAAACAACTCTGTGGCCTGGTTTAGGAGCACATAGTTTGTAGGGGTGCAGAGTGGGGTCATGTTAACATCAAAAGTTGCCTTACATCCGGGTCTTTAAGGTCAACTTAATGATTAATTGGTCAGAAATTCTATTACTTAGAATCTATGACTCTTACAAGTGTGGTGTATACCGTATAAAGATTTTAAATTTGTCACAATTGACCTCTGACCTCTCCTTCAAGGTCAATAGACTGATCTGAAGTTCAAAGTGATAACAATGCTATACAGAGCTGTTTAAAACCAACTAACTAACTAACCAAATAACAACATATGGGTATACAGGGAATGATATATGAGGATTCTAATTATCACATTACTTTGGACCTTTGACCTCAACTAAGGTCAAATTTTCACAAAGTGTCTTTTATCTTTAACACTATGCTGAACATTTTACTCTCTTTATTTGTATTGGCAAAATTTAGAAAATGATATATGGTGATTGTAAACATCGCAGTAGAGTCTGCATCCAAATATCGTGTCACATTTGACCTCTGATCTCACTTTTACATTTACATTACATTTTGCATTCATTCAAGTTGACTGCAAAATGTGTAATATATTTAAAGAAAGTATTATCAAGAGAAAGAGAAGGAGCTGCCAAATTAGTTAGAAATATACTTTATATTAGTATAATAATAACTTCAACATGTTTGTTGTTTAACAAAATATAGTAGTAAGAGAGTGAGCTGTCTTGGCATATGTTTAAAGTTGGTTAACACAGTATGGTTAAAGCTATGGACAATTATCTTGGCAATCGATATTAACTTCTTTTAATATTATTGCATTACATCAATGCATTAATATTAAATATATTATATTAAATATTTGCATAATATATTAAATAACTATGCAAATTTATATTATTAATATTACATTTGCATAGTTGTCTGAGTTTGTGCTGCACAGTAGCATGGCAAGCAGATAGCTTTGTTTTATGGAGTCCCTGCTCCAATAAAAATGATGTCAGTTACCCACAATCATATATGGGGATGACAGGACCTGAATAATATAGAGCTTAACTGCGTAAGTGCAGCATTTTCATCATGTGGGTGGGAAGGCAATGATGGGAAAGATTCCCATGTTTACAACTTGTGCTTGCTTCTGTCATCTAATTACTCAAGATGCCAACCTCGAGTCTTTTTATTCATTAGTGATGATTTAAGCTAAACACTAACAACCTAAAGGAAGGGACAGCTTTTGCATTTTTGGGACATTTGCTTTTTCACAACCTGTTTGGTTTCAGTTCTGGTAACTGTGACATGCTAATGGGGTGTCCACATACTTGCAGAATTAGAAGAGGTGACGGATGAAGGAAAACCAGGAGAGCGAGTGAGAATGTGAGATTAAGAGCCCCCAACCTGATGACACACACACGAACTTTAATACATGTGCAGGAAACAGCATTCAGAGTCCAAATGCCTCCCTATCAGTAACAGAAGTTTAATCACTGCCTGGTTACTGTGGCGGAAATACACACGATGCAGAGAGAGAGGGAGAGAGAAAGACTCATCTGCTGCTGTTGTTTAATTTCTAAAATTGAATCCGTTTCAGCAAGGTTGATACATATGTTAATGCACACACATACACACTTCCAATAACTTTTATGAGTGAGGCAATAATGTGTATGTGTGTGCGTGCGTGTGTGTCATCATTAGGGACTACAAGGAAATGACGCACACACACACGCAGATGGTGTTTGCTCCTCTGTTGCTTCTCTCTGTTTGTGTGACGTGCCACTCGGTCGACAGGAGACGGTTTGTTTCTTCGGAGGAACAAAGTCACATCGCTGCAATTTCAGCCTCCTGACGAGCCGTCGCCAGCTGTCACCCCACCGCAGACCTGGAATTAATCACCACGCCGAGGTACAGACAAACAACTGCCACCAACGTACCCATTAGCAAGGCACACAGAGCTCACTTCAGTCCTTGGAATGACCAAAATGCAGTACAAGACATACAGATGAAAGTTGTTTCAGGTGGTTCAAATCTATTTAGCTTTTTCATAATGAATTCCAGGTGACCTCCAGTTGGCCACGGACACTTTGGACGAAGAAAACTAAACAGAACTACTAATTACAAAGTTAGATTTCAGTACAAACTGATACAGTAAGTGAGGTTAAGTTTCAAAAAAGACGACCATTATAGCAACTTTAAAAATAGTTGTCTTTTTTAACTCTGATGTTTATTTCAAAGGCTGTATAATAAATTCTTCTTGGTAGCAATGCAAAAGACAGGATAGCTAATGTTTTTAGTGATTATTAAAGTATGGTAATTTAGAAAATTACAAAGATATTCGATATACAATTAAAGATAAGTAGATGTATTATCATCAATAGACATAAGGTTCTGTCATGATGAGTGCTGTGTGGCAGGCAAGAGGGAGGACCCAAATGCAGGACTCATAGACGGGAGGTTAAACTTAAAGCGCAGCTTTATTGTTGGGAAAAAACTCTTCATACAAAATAGATTTTTCACAAACAAACCAAAACTAAACTGGGAACAGGAACCTACAAACTCACACTAGCCAAAAAAACCCAGGCGCAAGAGCTAAGCACACAGCATGACAAGGATACAACATGACACATAGCAAGGAAAACACAGGGTTTAAATACACAGTGGAGTAATCAGGGAATGGGAGACAGGAGGGAAAAACAGCTGGGAGAAATCAGTGCTAACGAGACAAGGGGAAGCAGAACCAGACACACTGCGCACAGGACAGGGACTATCAAAATAAAACAGGAAGACAGACTTGACACTGAACAAAAGGGAACAAAACCTAAGAACTAGAAATCACCGAACAAAGAACTAGAGAAATACTGAGAAACCAAAACACTAATAGTGATAACAATGATGAGATCAAAGATCAAAACAGAACAAAACTCAAAACACTGGGTCATCTTCAGGAGTCATTAATGTTCAACCACCAACAGCAGAAATGTCACCAGAGAGCTCACATGTCACTACCTCGCAGTGCACAACTGCAATCTCCTCTATCTCATGCAGGGAAACAAGGCATTAAAAAGGCCAACCCAAGAGATGTAGTTGTAACTTCTCCAGCCCAGGAGATACCCAGCAGGATGCCCAAACCACCTCAAGTTGGGCCTTTTGATATGAAGGAGTAGCAGTACTACTCTGAGGCCCTCTCAGCTTGCTGAACTTCTCATCCTATTTCTAAACTTTGCTAAACCAACAATCTGCACCATTGCAGCCTTGGTCCCTTGAACGGGATCCAGAGAAACTTAAACCCCTCCACTTTGAGCAGTAACTCGTCCCTGACCAGGAGTACAAACTGCACCCTTTATCAGCTAAGGACCATGGCCTCAGACGTGGAGGTGCTGGTTCTCATTCTCACCACTTTAAACTTGGTTGCCAACTGCTCCAGTCTGAGCTGGAGATTCTAAGAATAGCAAAGTGAAAACCTTCTACCACTTGGCTAGACCTGTCCATAAAAACCATGAACATAATCAGTGACAAAGGGACAAAGACAGAGCTCCCGCAACGGTCATAAAGTGATTGAATTGAACTCCCCATACTCCCAAAGCACCCCCTACAGGATAGCCAGACAGACTTGGTCTATGTATTGAAGTAAATAATTTGTGACTCATCACGTGCCTTTCATCAAAAGCCTGCCCTTTCTGATGGATACCTGCAGTTGATGGCAGTGCCCTAAAGTTCTGAGAATTCTTCTTTTCCAACTGTAACCAGCTGCAATACCCTATGTACTGTACAATCTAACAGTGCTAACTGAGCACTGCAGTATGTAGTAGTATGTATTAGGAAATCTTACATAAACATAATGCCATGTCACTGACAAAACAAATGGTGGCAGTAGCTCAGAAAAACAGCAGCGGCAACAACAAAAGCAATGCGTTGCGTACGTCATACACACACTGGTAACTTGCCAAAAAAGTTTGATTGCTCAGAAGAGCTTTTCTGGTTAACATGGACCAAAATATTAACTCAAAGCTTTATCTTGAGATTTTTGTGATCTCCTTGCAATTAATCCATCCATCCATGCAACCATGTATTCAATTCAATTCAATTTAATTAAATTGTATTTATATAGCGCCAAATCACTACAACAGTCGCCTCAAGGCACTTTATATTGTAAGGTAGACCCTACAATAAAATCTATCTATCTATCTATCTATCTATCTATCTGTCTGTGCATTCCACTGCACAGTTAAAGGCCATGGTGGCAGCAGGGCTCCCTAATTGAGACGACACTAATTATCATCTTCATGTTCTAGATTAGATCAGTGCTGATTAGCCTAAAATTAGACACACAGTCACACACACACACACACACACACACACACACACACACACACACACACACACACACACACACACACACACACACACACACACACACACACACACACACGCACACACACGCACACACACTTATATGCACAGTCTCAAAGGAGTATTACTGTGACATACATGGCCATGATGTTGCACTCCTGTATCTTCTAAAACTTGACTCTACTGTGTCATTCTGTATGTGTGTGTTACCTCCAGTTGTCTCCACGTGTGCGTCAGGTTGTGTATTTTGCAGTGGAAGTTGCTCGGTAGTTCAGCGCCACTCCTCTTCAGAGACTCAGCTCGGCCCAGCAGGTTGGTCTTCCTGCTCTCCATCATCATCAGCTCAGTGTGGCTGCTCTGGAGAAGGAGGACAGGAAAGACACCCTTCACACATATGAACAGATACAGTCCAGCTTGACATATAACTCTTTATTGGCAGCTGCGTGAAGCATACTAGTTACATTTTTTTCAGCCCTTTCCTCAAAAAAGGAAAGTGGGGATTCATTAATATAGCTTTAATTAATGGTACCACACTGACTGGCCATTAATGTTTATCCCACTCCTACATGTTGACCTTTAAACTGTGGCCACTAATTTTCCTTCCCTTTAAAGGAGACTTGCTCCATATTTTTATTCTTGAACTCTATTAGAGTTACCTTGCTCGATACTACATTCAAAATAATCCTTGTTTATCTCCTACTCGATCTTTGTGCCAGCCCTCATTAATTTGCTGTCAGCAACAAGCTGTTTTAGCTCCTTCCCCTTTGAGGTCACCCTCCTTTTAAGCCAGCTTTCTTTTTATTGGCTGCCCCTTGTAAAAATAAGGTTTGTTCATCAGATTGGTGGGGCTGTGTGTGGCTGAGATAATTATATTAGGAATACCTGTTCTTATTTGCAATCTGAAACCAGGTATTAAGAGTAAATCTGAGCTATTGGCTCATACACACACGAATTACTTGCAAAAATGATGACTTCAACATGGCCCATGTTTAACCTGAAAATCTATTATTATTACAAAAAGCATAAAAAGCCACTTTAAAAATGGGTGTTACTTGCATAGCTTCAGCCATACCTTTAACGCAGTTTACAGTGTTGAAATAGTTGATAATGTACTTAACCAGCTTATCAGTACGTCCAAAGTCACATTCCACATTCCCATATATAACCCTATAGAAAGCTATGCTGTCCAGTTTAATGTTTTAAAATCATTACAACATCAGCATATTTACAGTTAACCTTTTTTCTTACCATTTACAGGTGTGGGCACACAAACACGACTGAACTATTTATGGTTCTGTACTGGAAACTCAAAGCTGTTGCTTAGGATAAACAAAAGATTGAGGCAGTGGTTGCTGGTAATTTTTTTTCTCCTCCAAAACACGCTTGACAAAGGAAATTTGTTATGTCAATGTTTCTATGTTTTGACATGTTGACACCATGAAACTGGATCTCCACTTGAATCCATTGTACTTGCTGTGAATCCATCTACAGGGGGTGAGTATTTCATGCTCAAAAGACAGATTTTCAGCGGAATATTCCTTGGTCTTTCAAACGGGAGCAGATTTTTTATTGTTATTGTTTGCAGCTCATCTCATGATGAAGCGTTTGAGGGTGTCGCAGGAGTTTTCAGCAGATTTCACTCACTGCTTCACCTGCTTTGACCGCTTGAAAGGTAAAAACTCTGTCGCACCTCTGCAGCTCCGCAGTCGTGCAGGAATCAAACAGCGGCACTTGACGGTAGACTGCGGAGTCCTTTATGGAGAGATTTTTAAAATGCTCCATTTTGTACCAGCAAGTGTTGCTGAATATTTTCCTCCCCTTTTGTGTTTGAGTTGTGTAGTTGGGGAGTAAAGGAGCTGCAGGTTTTTCTATTTTTGAATCTGAAAGTCACACTTTCAGGAATGTGAAGAAAAAATATTTAAAACGACTGCTGCTGTTTCTAGAAATATCACCCAAAGTTGGAAGTTTTAAACACGACTGATTGACAGCAATCGACCAGGCAATTTCCTACATGTGTCTTTAGTACACTGACAAAAAGGTCTGATAATCAGACTGACCTTAGACCTTGTGTCACTTCATTTAATAGCAGTTTTAACTAAAGTTTGACTGCTAGTCAATTTCATAGACTAGCAGCATACTTGTTGACTGTTGCTGCTGTAAATCCTTTCTGCTATAATAGACCATCACAGTCTAATCACCAAAAAGCTTAATTGAATTCTGTATATCAATAAGTCATGTTGAATTCCTATGATCTCTCCTTAATGAAATATCTGTGCGGGATGTTGCCAAGAAGGGGCCCATAGTTAAATCCTACGTACTGTCAAAGCTGTGGTTGTTTACTGGTCCAAACAGCAAAGCTGTCTAAGCACAAAACCAGGTCTATTTGCTGAAACATGAATGTGCGACAGAAGAGACTGGACCATGAGTCCATGACAGGGAATCAAGTTGCAGTACAAATGATTTTGTGCGGATCAGATTGATATTTAAGCCCAACCAGGAATGGCACCAATTGTGTTTTTATCTCTTCATTTTTGTTGTGCACAGCAACAATTGTCTTCTGTAGTACACTGACTTTTATGGAGAGAATGGCAGTAAAGTGTACCTTCATTGTCAAAGCTCTTTCTTTAACTTCATTTTTATGTCTTTTGTGCTTTTATATTGATTTTGTTCTTCCTTTTATTTCGGCACAGAAGTTCTTTGATGCTAAACTGCATCATTTTGGGTTAATTTAATTTCCTTCCTCCCTTTTGTTCTTCTCTCTGGATATTGCGGTTCCAACCATCGCTGTCGTTGGTTGTTTCTCGAGATTTCTCTCCATTTTTTTGTGATCTTTGTTTTCTCTCTTTTACTCTGTGTGTTGTCTTTATTTTGACAACTTCGATCCTTCCATTTATGACTTATCGCTTCACTTTCTGGCTTCTACACTGACTAAATGTCTTATTATAGCAAGTACTTCCAAGTTCTGTATGCCCTTCCAGCCATTATGTCCCCTTTATTTTATTTTTTTTTTAAGTCCAAGGTTTAGTTTTATAGTTCTTGTTCCACTTGCTCCTGTCTCATCTTTTCAAATATCCACATTTATTTATTTTATCTACTGTAACACACCACTTGTACTTATTTGCCTAATTCATCCATCTTTTTTCCATCCATCTCTTGTCTTCCCTGTTTTCGCTTGTTAGCATTACTCTCCTCTCCCTCCATGCCTCCATATTTTTTGGCTTAATTTCCCTCCTCCTCTGCTCTTTTCTCTTTCTCCTCTTTTCATTTTCTGCATCGATAGCTACTCAATTCTACTTTTCCCTTGTCGTTTATCATTACCACCCAGCCCTATTTGAATATTTAAATGTCTCTTCTGTGACTCTGTGTGTGTGTGGATGTATGTATGCATGCATGTTTGTGTGTGTGTGTGTGTGTGTGTGTGTGTGTGTGTGTGTGTGTGTGTGTGTGTGTGTGTGTGTGTGTGTGTGTGTGTGTGTGTGTGTGTGTGTGTGTGTGTGTGTGTGTGTGTTTTTGCTGTGCTGTCATCAGAGAGGCGGCGGCCATTTTTCAACGTCGACGATTCTGATGGAGATGCTATCGCTCGGTGCTTCACGGCCATCCATCCCCTTCACTTAGCTAATAGCCACGCCGCGAGAACGAGGGATCGAAGGCAAAAAAAATAGACGAGTGGAAGGTAAATATGTCGGCGTCGCACTCTTCTAACAGCCAGGAAATTATACGATTTATTCGCTGATGGCAAATATTGATTTAAAAAGGGGATAGGGAGCCAGTGGGGAGGAGGCAGGGGGGTTGTTTTGTTGTTGTTGTTTGTTTGAAGGATGCCACTGATCCAAAGTCAAAGAAAAGAGGGAGAGAGGGAGAAAGGAAGATAGACACGCCGATTAAAATGCATGAGATCCGAAGTTTGAGATAAGTGCTGAGAGAGGGATCTTGGAGAAATGGGAGGGTGGAGGGGAGGATGATGGGTGAAGGTGGGGGGGTGGGAGCGAGGGTTACATGGATGGCTAGCTGTGATGTATTCATGCCTCCAGTCAATCTCCATGCAAGGATGGACTAAGATACACAGGCCTAAGGATGGGGAGAGACAAAGAACGAAGTAAAAAAGACAAGGACTGAGATAAAGAGATCATGTGCAGAGGAAAAAGATAGAGAAAACTACAATAAATAGATGGAAAAGTGAAGGAGAGCTGCTTCAGTGACACTGACACCATGTTCGCAGTAAGAGACTCTTGCCGTACAGTGGGAATTGAAGCTCAAAAAAATGCCAGTAACACACGCCACGACTCAAAGCCTCAAAAGTTGGCCAGCTGAGAAGGGTTCAACTTTTTAAAAATATCCAAAGCTTAAAGCAGACTGCAAACTGGTGACAGCAAATATTACAATTCCACTTCTGACAAATAAACATGTTATATTTCTGTAATTCCTAGTGAACGGTTTTGATCTTTTCTGTCATATTGAAAACTTTGGTAGGTCAGGTTAATATATACAAAAAGAAGTTTCTGCAAATATTTCCCAAGTCCTGTTTACGAATGCAGGATTTCTGTGCAATGAAACATTAGAAGTGCCCAGCTGAAGCATGAAGGTGTGTTGCATACCAGCATCTGTGATCTCACGTTTGGTGTGTGCCACTATTCACAACGGTGAAAATGGTAAGCATAAGCTAGGTGTTTATTTCAGTGGGATGCAATTCTTTTTCTAAAGTCTTACTTAATTTACATGGAGATGCTAGGCTAGAAATCTGTGCTTTGGTGTGATACTTGCAACAAACATTACAGAGTCCCTCTTTTGTGTGTGTGTGTGTGTGTGTGTGTGCGTGCATGCATGCGTGTGCGCGTGTGTGCGCATAGTTTGAGTTTCAAACTTTTGGGTTTAAGAAAGAAGAAATGATGCATCCAGTACTAGTTTAAAGTAGTTTTCACTTTTGGTGACAGAGGTGACTATTTAGTCTGTGATGATGTGATTATGTCTAACTGAAATGTTTCTTCTACTTTTGCCACTTGTTCACAAGAGAATGTCACCTGTGACATTTTGCTTACTCTCTGCTGTATTCTCTGAAATGTGGTAATTCACTTCTTCAACTTCTACTTTTGTTGCTTGCTTCTATTAGGGGTTGGCATGGGAGCACCATCTGCCTTCATCTCACTCTATCCATAGCATCCTCCTTCATCACACCAACCCCTGTGAATGTCCTCTTTCATGGCATCCACGAAACTCTTCTGAGGTCTTTTTCTTTCCCTCTTCTTTTGCCTGGCAGCTTCTTAATCCTCTGCACTTCCTGATTCACAAACTATCCTCCATCCATCTTCTTCTCTTCTCCAAAGAACTCCTTAGCAAACGTCAGTCTCTCTGTCTAGGCAATTAATAAAAGTCCTTTTCTCCTTCCTTCTAGTATCTAGTAACATCTAGTAACGCTTCCCTACCAGCCTGTCTCAACACCTTCCTGAACTCTGTCCAACATTAGTCCAGCATTAGTCTTCAACTTTCTCCATTTACTTGCTGTAACTCACTTCCTCTTTTGATGTTCAAACCATCATACAGGCTACCATCTAATGGTGTTTAGCTACATTCTCACCCGTCACCAATTTACAGTCTCCCATCTCTTTCAAATTGCACCTTTTGCATAGGATGTAGTCCGCCATGTGCAGCTTCTTCCACTCTTATGCTGCGTGTAACCCTATGTTCCTAAATCTTTTTGAAGTGTTCACCACAGTCATTTCTCTCCTTAACACCATGCCTACCCAAAACCTTCTCATCACCTTTGCTTCCTTCCTTACATGTTTATGAAAGTCTGCTCCAGTTACCCTTCCACTTGGTTCAACACACAACACATCTACCTTCCTTCTGTCCATCACATCAGCTAGCTCTCTCCCTTTTCCAGTCATAGGCTCTATATTTAAAGCCTGTACTCTCACCTCAACACTCCTGCTGTTCCTTCTCTCTTGCTGCCTCCTAACACACCTTCCCCCTTTCCTCTTTAGCTGTCTTTGGCCACCACAGGAGGTTGTTGTTAACCAATCCAGTATGGAAATCCCATTCGTTATGATCTGCTTGATTTGACCAAGATTTTACACCTGATGCTCTTCCTGATGCAACCGTCTCCTCTCCTTTTTATTTCGGAGCTGGCACAAGGAGTACATTGGTTTGTGCCCCTCTGCCGCCCCCAAAGCTGGGTTCAAATGCGGCAATGAACAAACTTAGCATTTTGCTGCTGAAGCCATTAAAAGTTTCTCTGGCACAGATCCCAGTGTCTGTACGGAAAACATTAAACATAATTTGTTACTAATTTAAACTAATTATAAGTTGCTTCAGTCCCATATGTTACATGTGTGACTCTAAAAAAATGTTTATTCTCATTTCTTTGCTCAGTTTGAAATATAGATGAATGCAAGAACAATATGTGATGCAGCAGTGAAAAAGAAAGACAGCATGCATTTGTACTCATTTATGCAACAATTGATGTATGTAGTTTAGTAAAAGTAATGGATATGCTTTGTCAAAGTCTGGGTGTATATTTCTACGCTGAATTTATTCAGTCTTTTCCAAGCTATTTGATAAAAACAGTTAACACCCAATGGCAACACCTTCTCATCCCAAATGACTGCCATTCCAATAGATGCTGCATGTGTCACTGAGATGTAATGGTCCCAGTGATTGGTTGGTTATGGACCGTCTAACAATGAACATAAATAAACATAAAACAGTGCAGGACGTTCATGAGAAGCAAATATTCACATATTCCTAAATAGGAATGTAACCAATGGAAGAAAGTTATGCCAGAAAATCATTCTGCCCACTATTTTTGAAACTGTCCATGTCACACTTTTTGCCTCGTTTTTCCGTTCTGGCCTATTTTATTTCTGTCCGAAAACTCTTTGCGTGTTTCTCATGTTTGTGCTTCGTTATTTTTGGTCCTTTGTGATTGTCTGCCCCACCCTCATTAGTTTCACCGGTGTTCAGTTGTTTTCTCTGCCAGTTGTCAGTTTGTGTGTTTGTCTTCTTCTGCTTCCTTCTTTGATTTCTGTTTTGTTTTAGCGAGCTCATTTTCTGATTGAATCGGCCATTAGAGGATCACTTTTTGTTTTTTAATCCTGCCTCAGTGCTCTGTGTTTGGGTTCACTACATCCCACTGTGGTATCATAAGAGGTCATCTCTGACAAGATAAAACAGATGTTACTTACTACAAAGGAGAAAGTTGTACAATAGCAAGTATTATTTTCAATTTGTTCCACCCATGTTTGTTTCCCAGGATGTCACTATTGTATAGGCAATAAATGCATGCAGTCATGGTGAAAGTTACGACAATTCATCACTTATTTCTAAATATTCTGACATACTAAAATCTGCTCCCCATAGACAATGAATCTTTGCTACTGCAAATATATTTTTAGAAAATACTTCTGTCCGTTGTTGAAGTAAAACTCTGTACAAATAGATTAATGAATCACACATCAGAAAACAGTAAAATGACAGAGCTTTCCCAAAACACACAAAGAGAGAAATGGTGGATAAACGCTTCACAAAACAGATGAGAGGGAAACAGGGGGAGTGGAGGAGAGAGGAGGGAAGGGGGAAAGGAAGAGGGGGAGAAAATCAACAAGCAATCATAAGTTTAATTTGGTCTCCATATTAATGAGCACGGAGCTGAAATGTCAGCAAAAATGCAGTCATACATGAAAAACATTTAATGCATTTTGAACATTAGGTTTTTTTTTCTCCTTCGCTCTTCTCGCAGATTCATCTTATCCGCCAAATGAGAGAAGTTTGTCGGAGGCTGCGTAACGGAACGATTTTGTCGTCGCGGCAACTAAAGTTTGTGGGAAGTGATAAGGACGCGTCTCTATCCTCCGCCTCGTGATCGCCTTTTCTTTTTTCCTCTGTCTTTGTGTCTCTATCCTCTTAATTCTTCCTCACTCTTTCTTTTTCTGTCTATGCCGTTTTTCTTCCACAACACTGTTCCTCCTGTTGCTGTTCCTGTTGTTCTAATCGTCACCTTTGTTCTTTTTGAGTCCTGTTGCTTCTTGCTTTATTCCGCTTTCTTGCTCACTTAGGTCTATTGCCGAGGTCAACAATAGTGATCAAACTATAGAATTATCAGGATGGGATAAAAAAAAAAGCCTGCTGCGATAGACGGTGGTACACCGCCTCTTGGAACCTGGGATATGTTCAAACATCCACCAACCACCAAGTGGTTAATAAAATGGATGGATTAAGAATTAGAACCTAATTCTATGAAACTAGTGTTCTGTGACCAGAACCCTGGTTTGTTTATCTCCATGGACTTATAAAAGGGACACACGTAACAACACATACAACAGTTTTATCACAAGTTTAATCCATTGATCTACAGGTGGCGATATCATACATCAATGGACCACAAAAAGAAGAGAATGAAGAAGAAAACTAAAAAGAATATCTAAATCTAAAAATGAAAAGCATGTTTTTAAGGCTATTTAACTGTAACTACACTGGGGAATGGCTGAGTTGGTTTTCTTACACCTGTAACCGTCAACCTCTGGCAGCCAGCAAAGACTGGACTTTTAAGCCGAGTTTAATCAGAGAGAGTATAAATAAATAAAAGTATAAATGTCTTTAGATTAGGATTCAAAGAACTGTGCTGAAGATTCTTTTTGGTTGAGTTGTTGTAGGAGCACAAGATGTAGAACATACATTTTTTCAAGTGTGCTGGTAAAGCATATATGTCTGGCCCTTGGCATGATTCTCACTTCCAGGTATGGCCCTTATTAAATGTGAGTCTTTAGGGTTCTCGTTACATTAAACAAAGGTTTATTGTTATTAACAAGAAAAAAAAGGCAACATCCTGGAAAAAAGGATATTTTTAAATGTTGTGAGTAAAGGGAAATATATTTTGAGCTACAGGGTATATCCTGTAACTGTGCAACACAGTTTACTCTCTGGATTGCTAAAACGCTAAATCTCCTGAACTGTTGTTTTCCCATGTGGCATGTCTATGATAAATGTTTGTTTGGGTCTGCAAAGGTGAGTCATGGTTAAAACTGACAGCTGCTTCCTGTAACTAACATAGATATTTATTGACCAGTCCAACTACCCTGACCCCGTCTTACTATTAAGACTCATCAAATGTCTATTATAACTCCAGCTCATTATTAGCCGTTCTGCTTCATATCCCAGCCTTCCCCACTTAACTCCTCCTCCGTTGCATTCACTTCACCCTCTAAAACTCTCCTTCCCAAGCAAAGAGTGTGTATGTATGCTGGATATACACAAAGATAGAGAAAAGAGGGGAAAACAATCTATGCTTGCTTACATTTCAGTGTGTTTGTGTGTGTGACTCAGTGTCTCCGACTGAGATGGATGTTCCACCGGCTCTGAAAGAGGAGGAAGTGGCTCTGTGACACCCCATTTATACTGCTAGACACTTCAACCTGTGTGCGTGTGTGTGTGTGTGTGTATGTAAGGAAGACAACACAGCCATAAAAAATCTTTAAGCAACACTTCTCCTTCCAAACTGCCTCCATTTACAATAACCCTTATTACACTATTTAATTGTTACTTTACTTTTAGCATATCAATTTCCAAAAAGTAAATTTCACTAGTACTGTATGGTATAAAAACATGCATTTTTATTTAACTTTTGGTGTGTGTTTATTTTATACCAATGCCCCATTTACATTAAAATTAATCATAACAGAATAATGCATGTATTCTAGTTTCTATAGTAAACCTTTTGTGGTCTCTCCAGGAGGGACGTGTTCAACTACAACCGCTTGCTGTCACCAGAAGCAGCGCATGGTCAAGCTAATTATTCATATTTTATTAAGTTATCAGAGAGCTGCAGAAAAAACAAGGTGAAAAGTAATGATGACAGCTCTACAAAGCAGTGCAGTACCTTGATGCAGAAAACCAATGGTTGTATGCGGACAGTGTCAAAGTAAAGTGACCATTTAGCAGATGAGAGTAATGGATACACATGTTCTGCACAAGCTAGATAGCGCTGCTAACATTAGCTACAAATGGAAAGCTAATCTGCTGTCCAGGATCGTCAGCTTGAGTGTCCCACAAACCATTTCTAGGCAAGTTGATCATACCCAAACACCTCCAAACTCTATGTTAATAGCTTTATCCATCGCTGAAAAACAATTTTACTGAACTGGAAAGACGGAAAAATGATCAATCTTGATTTGCTAACATATCATTCAACTTTTAAAAAAAACATCTTAAAAAAGACTTAGCTTGAAATTGTTTTTCATTCTTACTTTCCATCCAGAACTGGTTCTTCTTATCATATCCAGCATAAATAAGATAAAGCACATGCTAAGACCCTCCTTCACTCAACTATTAATATTTGTTTCCTTCCTTTGTTTAACCGGAACTTGTCTTATTGTCATCTGTCTTTGTTATCTTTTATTCTATTAATGTAAATAAGAGAAAAACATTACATTAAAAAAAATAAAACTAATCTGCAATCTGGGTGCAATGTCACAAATGTTGCAAAGTGCCATGAACGTCCCTATCCTCCAGCCATGAATATGAACGTAGACAAGACAAAAAATGCTAACATTATAACAAACCATTAGTTGTGGTTAGAGTCTTTCTATGTGGCTTGACCTCCAATTAACTTTAGAAATGAATACACCTGATTACGAAAGAAAAACATATGAATATAATACTAAAGCTCACATTACAAACAGCTTTGCTTCTATTTGGCAGTTTTCCTTTCTTTGTTTTTTTTTTTTCATAACTTAACTTGAGACCAAACACAGTTATATGAGCAGAATATTAGAGAAGACTGAATCTTCAAGTCACCCTGGTTGTGTAGAAAAAACTGATATGTTACAATCATCATACACAGAGTAATATATGTTTCCTCTGTCATTATGAGGCAATTAGTGTAAATGTGATTTGAAATATAAAATAATAATTTCAGCTTTCTGAAGAGCTGAGATTCTGGAAGTTTCTCTTTTGCCAAATGAAAACCCTTCTGTCTGGACAAAAAGATGCAAAAGAAAAAAGTAAAGACGAAAAAAAAAAAAGCAAAGAGACTTTCTCTGTTTTCAAACGAGGAAACAACAAAAGGCCCGGCAACATGTTTTAATTGTCACCATGGAAACCAGATGAATGAGCCGTTTGACTGGCCGGTAATGACGGCTCACCATTCAGCCTTGCAGCGAGTCACGCGTGAGTTTGTGTGTGCGTGTGTTTCGAGTGTGTGTGTTTAGCTGGGAGGTCATTTGTACAAAGCAGGGAGGGCAACATATCTACATGTCTGCTGGGACAGAAAAAATACGGCGCGAGAACAGAGACAACAACTGCCTGTTATGTCTGCAGCATAGCAGGCAGTTAAACACATGCACATACTAATAACTGTGACGAGAAGAAGAACCAATGAACAATTCCTTCAGCTTTTTACAGATTTCCTAATTAACCACAAGTTGCTACTTCAGCTGTTTCAATGTTTGATTTATATCACAATGTTTTTCAAAAAAGAGAAAAAGAAGTCCAAGAAGTCATTCAGCAATCGAGACTTCACTTACATTGTTTTGCAAACCAAACCAAACAGAATCTAAAAGTCTAAAATGAAAGTAAAACCAAAATTGAAAAAAAAGAAAAAGGAACAAAGGAGTCAAATGCCTGATTCAGTTGTGTAAGTGCAGCAACTGATGTATGCTAACTGGACCCCTTCCTCCTCTTAAAGTGCAATAACACAGACAAAAGTAGCATTGTCATCCATGCATCATTTGGAATCCAGTTCATTTGTACAGGAGTGTCTGAGCTATATATTAGGATGTAATTTAAGTGAAAACCCCTTTTCAATTAAATGTGTGTGCATTTTTTTTATTTTATTGTTTTTCTTTTATTGCAAAAAAGATGCAAATATTTTTCATTCTACTCCTGGTAAAACTCTTGAGAGCCAGAGGTCAGCTCAGCATGCTGTCGTTCTATTTAACCAGTTGATTATATTCTGAGTTACAATGAAAAACGAAGCCTATGGGGGATACACACACGGCTTTGTGTTATTTTCTTTTTAACTTTTGCTTCTAATCTTTACAAGACAGAAATATTACAGCACAGATTTCTGCAGACGTCATCAATTAAATTCCTCTTTAATAGGTGTCAACAAAATATTCTTTATGCCTGGTGAAATGGTTTTCTTTGAGTTTGTATTTTTACTATTTTAACCCGTGCTTCGAACAGGCAGAGTGAAAAGGAAACGAGTGTGTTGGCTGTGGGAAGGTTGAGTGACAATGGGATGTCACTACTTCATGCCAGGTGACCTGTGGCCCCCTAATAACCCTGGGAATTCGCTCATTCCAAGACAGTACATGAAAAAAGTTTGCAGAATGCCAGAAACTTTGAGAAAAGCACACCAAAAGGTTTAAACATGCTACACTTATACAGCAACATAAAATACACTAATGCTGAACACGTGGGGATTCACGGCAGAAAGTCACCACAAATGTGTCTCTGCCAGTGTCTGTGCATGTCCCTTTTTCTTTCTTTTGAAAAAGTTACAAACATTTTCAAAAATGAAGGAACTTCTGTTACAGAGTATAAACGTGGTTTTGCAGATTAAGGCCAGAATTAGTTTTGGATTCTTCTTTCTGGTCTGTACTCACACTTTACCCTCATGACTTTATACAAGTATAAATGCATTTGTGTGCTTCTAACTCTATAAGAAGCTGGATAGATCACACTATTCAGCTTATAAACAAAGAGTCTTTATACTGACAAGGGGGTGAGGGGTGGGGAGGGCACAGAGAGAGAGAATTTGTTGGTACAGGAATGAATGTGTTGCTTCTGTGTTATCTGTAGGTTTGTTCTTTCAAAATATTTCTCTTTACTATTATTCCAGAGAAGTAAACTGGAACAGTTCTGTGACATTTCTGATTTCTGTGGGATCCTGCACAGTGGTGACAGCACACTGTATTACTTTTTGTTGGAAATGTTATGTATCATTTGCCTTTCCATATGCATATTGAATATGTTTGTTTCCGTAAAAAATGACACTAATTAAGCCTTACTAAATCAGAACTAATGACATACTCTGTGCTCAATCACAGAGTCAATGTGTTAATCATATCAGTGGTGTTTTTGTGCTGAAGTGTTCACCGCTGACTTACAGTCTAACTGAGGACAGCAGGTGCTGACGGACAACGCTTCCTCTGTTTTCAGCTTCCGCCACTGTGTGTGTGTGTCTGTGTGTGTGTAACCGGAGTTAATGAGAGAAAGAGAAAGTCAGAGTGGGCTGATGCCGTGGTCTTCACCTACACTGCAGAGAGAACCAGGCTTTTATCTGACAGGCTTTTATCTCTAAATTTACGGTATTCTTTAATAAACATGCATTACCGTGTCTTAGAAAAGACTTCCTGTTTTTTACTCTCATCCTGTTTTGATTCGCTGATCCAAAGTACACTCACCCTGCTGGTTTTGATGAATTCAACCTCCTGAACATTTTCACCAAGAGAAAACCAAGCCACCTTGTTTTACACAAATGTGTTATACTGGTACACAAATAGTCAAAATCCCCTTTCAGAAGACTAACGTTAATGTTTCTATGATATTTTTAGACATAGTAACAGTTTTACTTTAAAATATTTGCAGTTGAATTTTTCATATTGTGTCATTTTCAGTTCTTACTCTTTATTTAGTTTTATGCACCAAAACTGCTTGGCAAGGTTTAAGAAAAGGTCTTGGTTTGGGACTAAATAGACACTTTTACCACATTAATCAAGTTACAAAGCTCCATTTTCCTTTTCATTGGAGTTGCCATAGTCCTGTATAGGTATAGTTCTGTATATAGTATAGTTCCTTCATTGTTGTCCAGAGCTGTATACAGGACCTTGTACTTCCTGTGTGCCACAGAGGTTAACATTCCCAATATGCTGTAGTAGTTTATTCTAGCAGTCATGAGGAGACAGTCATGTCTCAACATTAAAGATGTGAAATGCCATTAACACTTGCAGTGTAAAACATATTAAACTTCAACAAACCAGTGAAAACAGTGACTGTTGTTTGTTTTCTTAAGTTATCATTTATAATTCTTATTTGTGTAACAATTCAAGATCCTTGAACAATTATATAATGCTTACTGTGATCTTCTACCAAAGCTAAATGCTTTATTTAGAGCTAAATGCTCCAAAATGCTTTATTGCCTAAACTAGTCCTCTACTATTATTATTATTATATAAGGCACGTCTTCTGCTTCCTGTATGCTCCTAGGGGTTGTACATGAGGGCAAAAGCAGCCTATCACAACGGCTGTTTGGGTTGGAGTAATTGTGAGTATTTCTACCTTGGAACATTTTTTAAGGCTACTCTCTCGTTTGATTCTTGATTCCTTTCCTTTCCTCTTTTTTTTTTACTTTCTCCTCCACCTTTACCTCTTTCATCCAAAACACATACACCTACCCCTCCTCTTTTCTTTCTATTCCACCACAATGACAGAAGTGTAATAGCATAGCTCTGTGTGTGTGTGTGTGTGTGTGTGTGTGTGTGTGTGTGTGTGTGTGTGTGTGTGTGTGTGTGTGTGTGTGTGTGTGTGTGTGTGTGTGTGTGTGTGCGTGTGTGTGTCCAGCAGACCGACCATGTAGCCTAAACGACAGACAAT